>APFE030368577.1:4420-33544 GCA_000404065.3 Pinus taeda
GTTCGTCCGCGGGGATAGTGGAGAATTGTGATCGGCTGGAGCGAAGGAGCGAGAGGATCATCTCTTCGACAAACATAGCTTTGGAATCCAAGTAGGTTTCTTTTACCCACTTGTTAACTACAACTAGGAACCTACAGTATAGCATTGTTTGATTGTTGCGAGACCCCTGTTGGGCTAGTAGGGATCGCCTCTATCCGTCGAGGGGATTTACCTCTCCAACATTACTTATTGTATGTTAGTAATGAACTAACAAATAAGTGTGTGTAGAAGCACATAGCAAGATTCAATTGCAGCAAAAGGAAACCTATATTATGGTGTGGTGCAATACGGTATGGACCAATACCATCAAGAACGAGAAAGAGGGAAATCCCTCCAAGGGAAAGGAATATTTAGGAATTTGGAGGTTGAGCTCAGGGACTTGGAAGATGAGCTAAAGATATGCAAGGCAAAAATTAGGAAGCTCACTAGGAAACAACAAGAACTGGTTGATTGGAACTATGAATCGCACAAGCAATCACAGGAATTGACATCTAAAAAAAGAAAAAAACATATTGGCAAAAAGAGGATCTGTGAGGCTAAAAAAGAAAAGGAAATATTTCCCTATTAGCATTATAAAGGGGAACACAAAAGAAAGGATTGTCCCCATAGGAAGAAAAAGGAGGATGACAACCCCTATAAGGTCCAAAAAGATGAAGTAGTAACGAAAATGTTGAGAAAGAGGAGGGAGCACTCCTTCAAGATCCTTGAAAGATGAAAATACACATTGGAAAATAATTCCTTGTATAGTATTTTTGGGAATGTAAGACTTCAAGTTTGCTATGAACCTTGTAAAGAAGTGTTGAAATGATTTTGGTATGAAAATATGTATGTGTGTGTGTGATGGTTGAAAGTGCCATGACCACTTGACTCAAGGGGTTAAATTAATTTTTCGGGACTATTTTATTTTAATATTTATGTGTTGTGGTTTTAATTTTATTGAATTCATGGATTGATATCATTTTGATTATAAATTTACGCATGTCCATGTTGTTTTGTCAATTTTTGTTCTTTTATTCTCATTGAAGCAAAATTTCTCCCCATTGAAAATATGACTGTGACTAGGTATCTTATGTATAAGAAGATGCTCAAAAATATGGCAAGAGATATCCTAAAATTGTTTCTAATTCTATATAAAACCACCACCTTTAGCTCAAGTGAGGATGGCATAAGGATGCCTAGTCTTGGCTAGACCATTGAAGGATAAAGGAGGAGATCCTTTTGTAGAATAAGGATATTATTAAAAATATCATTACATCAAAATTTAAGGAGAAATTGATAGACTTCTAAGCCCCTTGCTAAGCTCTAGAACTGGATGATTTTCCTCTCCCTCAATGACATCTTTTACCTCAACCTTGAGGCTTGATGGGGACTCAAGAGAAATTACTTGTTGAGAAGCAGGCATAGAGGTGACATGATGTCCAAAAGGATGATTACAAGGGTGAAATAGTACCACTATAACCAAGACACCTTCAACCTCGACAAGCATAAAACTAACAAGTGAAATCTAATTCAATCAAACTTAAGAGATCGAATGGTATTTTTTAACTACCGGGGGGTTTCAAATGAGGGATAATGAAGGTCATATTGCTTGGAGATTTCGAAAGAACCACTCATCCTTCCCTTAGCACGTGTAATAATTCTGGAGGATGGGATAAAAATACATATGTGTTGCTCTATCCCTAGGTCTTTTACGAAGCCAATTTCCTCCCACTCACTGTGATGAATGACAGGTAACCTCAAATATCACATATTTAATCTCTACATGCTTCAAAAAAGTTGTGGAGCTACTGAGTGTTATTTTAGTCTCCATAGTGTCTGAGGGCCTTTGGGACATGTCCTCGAGACTCTGCCATAACTATAGGGGTTCTATCATCCCTGACACCCCATCCAAGAATGCAACCTTACAAAAATGCACCTCTTTTTTTCTCAAAATATGATACAAATATAAAATATATATGTATATTGCTTCTTTCAATTAAACTATAATGAATGGCTAATTTACAAAAAAGTTACATAAGAATTTTATGATCCAAAATATTAGCTCTCATCCTCATGCTATGGTTTTGTCCACCCACCTTTTTATGTCTACTTTATCCTCTATTTCTCCTTGGGTATGAATGGACGTGTAACAACCCTGGTCAAAAATCCATGTAGAAAAGTTAATAAAGGAAAAATAATAACCATGGTCATGGGGCACGTATTCCAGGTTGAATGTTGGGTAAAATCATAGTAATGGGGATAACTTGTGATTAATTAATGGCTATGGAAATTGGCAAAGGAAATGAAAAAGGCTTTGGAAAGGCATGAGATATTTATTGGCATTTATTTATGAAAATAATGGAAAATAAGAGAAAAGGGAGGTGAAAGGTCACATGTTGCATGTGATGAGGAAAATGAAAAAAAATAATGAAAAATGAAGAAAATAGAGGCCTCAATGATAAAAAGGCTTATGAGGATCGGTTCACAAATTTTTGTTCATGTGACATATTTTTGTCATTTTAATTTTGGAGCTCTCACTTTCTACACTCCCTCTCATACTCTTGGACACTTAGAGTTTTCTTGAAGCACTCTTGGCGGAGTGTGGAATACTTGGGATTTGGAGCAAGAAGGCAAAGGAAGAGAAGGAAATCACAAGAGGACATCGAGATCAACAACTACAACGAGCTTTTCTTGCAGGTACCGAGTTGAATGTATGATTTCCTTGCTAGTTTTGGAATGCATGGCTCGCACATGTGGTTTCTTGGTCATGATTTATCATTGGTATGGAGGATTTCTTGGATTGCTGGCGAATTTTCCTAGCGTTGCCATTTCCTCGATATCCATGGTGTTTTGGGTGTCTTTCCTTTTATTTTTTGTTTGGTTCTCATGTTCCTTATGGTTGTGGGTTGAGTTACTAGTTACTGGAAGCCATGGTTGGACAAACACTCTGGAAGCCCTATAAAAACTTGGGTTGAGTTACTAGTCCTGTAAGCCTTGGTTGGACAAACGCTCTTGAATCCCTTAGTGGGTTGAGTTACTAGTCTTGGAAGTCCTGACTGGACAAACACTCTGGAAGCCCGACAACAGCTGTTGGTTGAGTTACTAGTCTTGGAAGCCCTAGTTGGAACAAATGCTCTAGAGCCATGGACAACTTGGGTAGAGACCAATCTGGTGATGGTTAGTGATGTCCAACTATGAGGTGGAATAAATGGTTGAGGGTTGAGGTGGTTTGGCCTCTGGAAGCACTGGTTTGGTTCTTTTGGATTTATTCCATGAGATCCCATGTTCATGCATGGAATATGGCACGGGGGTGATGGAATAAACATTTCCTTTTCCTTATTTAAATCGAATCCAACATCTTTGTTAGTAGCCTTATGTCCCCATATATTTTCTTTTGGTTGTTTTCCTGCGGCTTTATCTTCCCTAGTAGATATACCGTTTCACGTAACTATATTAACACTGGGCCCATCTTCGCGTGGTTTTGATCTCATCATCTAGATGTTCTAAGTAGGTTGTTGGTTCTTCTTCTCTTGCATCTTTACTATGAGCACAGGACAATCTTCTATAACATGGTCAAAATTTCAGCAATATTGAAAAGATGGGCATGTCGGGTTCTGACAATCTCGCGCAAAGTGGCTTGGTTCCCCACAGTTGTAACGAATAATCTATTTGTGACCTCTTCCACCTCCTCCCCCTCGTCCTCTTCCTTGTCCCCAGAATCCTCCACGCGCTGTAGGTGTGCCTTGATCCTCTTGAGGACGTGTCTCAGCCTGTACTCTATATGTTAGAGTTCTATCCATCATTAACTCGTAGCTTTTGCAATTGCGCTCATCATGGCCTACAGACTTCTGTAACAGGAAATTGTCCATTGAATGGTTTCTTGTGATCTGGAAAATAACACACCATGGTACCACACCGGTACTCAATGCAACGGTATTTTCTGGCTTCAGGGGGACAGGACCTCCCGCAATTAGATTTTTCTGATACAATAGGCAATGATCCTTGTCGTGACCATGTCCCTTCCACTTTAAGCACCATACTTCTGCGTGGGTCTCATTTTGGACCTCTTTCCCTTTTAGAGATCCTGCAACTCCATATGCAGGCTAGCCAAATGTGACTGAATCTGTTGCACTCCCAGATTCATAACCTGAATAGGCGAAGCCTCCAACCTCATAGCAATTTCCAGTGCTTTAGCTTGCGATCCCACTTTCTACTGTGACAATGGAAATCTCAAATGAGGTAACAACGAAGCAATATACCAATCCTTATGTTTCTCATCCGAGATATGCAGATTAGCCCGTTGTAGCAGACATTTCAACCTTTGATCAAAATCCCATGCATATTCATTCACCTTATGCTTAATTTATTTGACCTCAGTTAAAGATTGGGCTTGTGACTTCAGCTTCTTTAATTCATTATTCAACGCATATTTTTTGTCTTCCAATGTCGTAGCTGGGTGAGTTGTAATGTACTTAATATACCAGCTTAGCGCCCTATCTTGCAGTGATGTGACCAGCGACACTTTCTTCAGATCATCATCCGTTATTTGCTATGAATTCCACACAACATTTATTGGAAACAAAAATTGTTTAGGGTATTCTATTCCTAGACCCTTGAATATAGGCATATTCATAGTGTTCACCATGCTGAATAGTGGAGGTGTAGGTGTGTGAGGTGGAGGTGATGGTAGAGGTGGAATGGATGGATGTGGTATTCTCACAATACCCTGATCTATTGTCTACGGTGCACCTTGAGGCATCTTCAGGCTATTACTTTCTTCATCGCTATCAGATGCTCCCAACAAAGGACTGTACTCAACACTTGAGTCTGGATCTCTTCTGAATGGTCTCCCACTTCACGTAGCTCCCGTCAAGTCTCATCTAAACATCAATCTAATGGCATAACTCGTTTCTCTCACAAAACATTTTAATCCAAGTTTTTAGAGACTTCAGATACTTACCTCTTGGTCCTTTGAAAAACCTATGTTCAACTTCACTATAACTGAAAGACATATCAATCGCGAACTCAGTAATAAATCCACCCAAAATATTATCGATTTAGTAATCGACAACCTTCGCGACGTTGTTTTCTAATCCTTCTAGGTGCTTCACTAACTCTAGAGTCCACACAATAGGGTTATCCAAATTCCAAGTACTTTGACCATCCACCAATTTATGCAACCATTCGTATATTTGGCATGGAAAAGAGCAGAAGAAAACTTCGTTTTCATATATATACAGGTATCTTTGCAACCACTCTTCTTTCGACATACGTGGATTCCTATTTTCTTGGGCTACAAACTTGTGCAAATTCCAATCTATCCACTTTTCAATCTCCTTTTTAGTCGGTATCCACTTATGGCACATCACACATTCCTCAAATAGATCTTGGTCCCAACAAAAAAACCATTTGTTGGCATGAGAGGGCTTGGATCCAGGTTCAGAGCTAGCTGCACTAACCAACAAAACCCTACACTATTGGCTCTTTTGGCAACAACCCGCGTAGTGCAGGCTACAGTCTCACCCGAGGCAATATTGGGGGATGCTAGAACCAGGTTTATGCATCCAAAGGACTATGTGATGTGTTTCTGTTAAACTTAGGGCTTTATCCTGACCTTCACGAACCCTAACCCTTAAAACGCAAAAATTACAACAACTAACAGTTAGTAGATCTATACCCTTCATCGATTGCGCTAAACATTCATAACATCATATAATAAGCATATCTACTTCTTCACGCATAAATTAAGTGTTGAAATATGGCAATAAGAATATTCCAATTTAATTTGTCCTTGAATTAAATTATGAATTAAAATCGAATTTACTCTTAACAACTACTTGGAAATAATTAATTAATTAATTTTAAATTAATTAGTTGGAGAAATTCAAGTTAGAAGTCTTTCTGAAGTCATGCAAGAGTTATCCCTTAAATTAAGGAGATAAGATTGAGTTATATTTGAGTTGTAATTAGTTAACTTAGTTTACTGAGTTAGGTCCCGTTAAATTAGTTCCAAACTGTTTGAGGAACTAATAGTGAGTTAATAGTCAGTTGATGCATTAATGCACTCAACTAGTGCTACTCCAGCTAACTGAAAATTCCCTCATCAGAAACTCATGCATGTCTATTCTGAGAAAGACCCAGTTGAGATTAAAGTTCAAGGACAATGTACTATCAGTTGAATGTGTTTTCTTATGGAGAAAACTCATGCATGCAGTCAAGGATTTATCCTTGAGGATTGCACAGTTTTGAAGGAGAGTTTTCCACTTGGTAAGAGAGAATCATCCACAAGGAACAACACAAGGAAATAGGAGCTTGGAGGGTAGAGAGGAAGGCTGGAGAGAAGCCAAGATTTCCTGTGAGCATCTGTGAGGATTGTATTGAGAGCTGGTTAGCTGTGAGAGCTAAGGCTTTGTATAATTCCTATGTATTTCCACCATGTATGATAATACAATAGTGTGGGGTTTTTAGCTGAGGTTTTCCCCAAAGTATTTTCATTTGTATTGTGTCATTGATTCTTCTTCTTCTGGTTATATTATTTAGCTTGATCTTTAAGCTTCCACAAATTGATAGTAGAAGTAGATTATAGTATTCTGCTTTGATTTATATTGCATTATCGGGTTAACCTACCATCAGATTTTCTACATGGTATTAGATCTGTGAACAATATACTGAGAAGAGAATTCGAAGTTTGAAGTTTGGGGTTGCAAGTGCAAATCGAGTTCATATCATACTTCAAGGTTGGCCAATGGCATTCTATGGCTTGAGACTCGAGTATGCCTTGGAAGGTAGCCCAAATTACATAGCATGGTAAGATAGAATGGAGGCTATATTAGAAGACAATAGCTTGAAGCGATTCATTGATCAAGAAATCCCAAAGCCAACTTCAATTAATGCACAAGAGTTGGATGAATGGAAGAAGTGTGTGGCGAAGGTGAGACAGATCATCCTTGAGGGAGTTCGAGACCATATTGTCTCGAGTCTCCATGGGAAGGATACTCCATTTTCAATGTGGAAGACATTGAAGGACCTATACCAGAACAATAGCGACCAGAGGAAATCGGTGCTCAAGGATAAGCCTCTAAGAATCAAGATGGAGAAGGGTGATACTATTTCCACATATTTGAACAAGCTCACCACCTACAGAGATGAGCTTGGCAGTGTGGGAATAACTACTGCCGATGATGATATGGTGAGCTTCGATCTCCTTGGCCTTCCAAAGAGTTGGAATAGCTACCAGGACTCTGTGAATGGAAGGGAGAAACTGCCGGATTGGGAATGACTGTGGTCAGATCTTATGCAGGAGGATATCAGGAGGAACACACAAGATGGTTCTTCATCCAAGAATTTTGATGAAGAAAATCTGGCCTTAGAAAGTAAGGCAAGGAAAGGGAAGGGGAAGGCTTCCCATTTCAAATCAAATTCTTCTCATGGAGGGAAGAAGAGTGACATGTATAAAGTAAGATTCTTTAATTGTCACAAGATGGGACATTATGCGAATAATTTCCCATTGAAGAAGTCCAAGGAAGGATCCTTAGAAGGATCAGAAGGTGAGGCATTAGCCTCTCAGTTTGAAATGGACTTTACCCTCATCACATGCATGGTGTCATCGATGATGGGTTGTGTCTGGTATCTTGACAATGGAGCCTCATTCCACATGACCAATGATAAAAATTTATTCAATGCCTTGGAGGAGAAACACCTCAAGATGCACATAGAGATGGGTGACGACAGGAGGTATAGTGTTTCAAGAGTGGGCATGATTGCTTTTCAGAGGGAGCATGGAGCTCCTCTCACCTTGACAAATGTGATGTATGTGCCTAGACTGAAGAAGAACTTGGTATCAGTTGTGATGTTGGAGGACAAAGGCTCTGATGTTGTCTTCAGTAAAGGAAAGGCATTCCTAAGACACATAGCCACGGGTCAGACCAAGAGGATAGGGATTCAGGTGAAGAATCTCTATAAACTGGAGGTAGATGATTGTGCAGAATTGAGTATGAAAGTAGCATTGGTGCAAAGCCAAGACATTGGTGAGTTGTGGCATAAGTGGTTGGGCCATTTACATCATGGGGCTTTGAAGATAATGTAGCAAATATCTACAGGACTTACCAAAGGTAAACTTGAGCAAGTTGACACATGCAAAGGTTGTACCTTGGGAAAGTACACCAAGTCTTCCTTTCAGGATCGAGATAGTCGAGCAGAGGCTATCTTAGAGCAACTTGATACTGATTTGTGTGGACCATTCTCGACAACATCCACAGCGAAGCAAAGGTATTATGTGATTTTCATTGATGACTATTCTCATAAATGCTGGATTTATTTCATGCAGAAGAAGGACCAAACTTTCACAAAGTTTTGTGAGTTCAAAGCTTTGGTCGAGAAAGAGTTAGGGAAGAAGATCAAGGCCTTGAGAAGCGACAACGGTGGAGAATATGTCTCTCAAGAGTTTAAGGACTTCTGTGCAACGGAAGGAACTAAATGAGAGTTGACGGCACCTCATAACCCATAGTAGAATGGGGTCGTTGAGAGGAAGAAAAAAACTATTGTAGGGGCATCACAGGCAATGCTGCATGCCAAGGTCCACCACTTGACTTGTGGGCTGAGGCATGCAACACAACAATCTATTTGCAGAATAGAATCCCGCATCACATAGTTGGGATGAAGACACTAGAGGAAGCTTTCTTCGGTAAGAGACCAGATGTGGGTCACTTCAAGATCTTTGGCTCATCGGTATATTTCCATGTGACAAAGGATGCATGGAAGAAGCTTGAGCTGACAATAGAGTTGGGGATATTTGTGGGGTACACTAATACACCTCACAACTATAGGGTGTACTTGCCTACTAGTTAGAGGACAGTGGTTTGCAGAGATCTCAAGTTTGATGAGCAGAAGTCCATGCGAGTTTCCCTTGAGAGGGAGCTCCAACTACATGTTGTGGAGGAACTGTTAGTTCCTAAGGAGGAGGAGCCTCAAACTGATGCGCAGCATCCACATGCAGAGGTTCCAGGAGTGGAGACATCCACTCAAGCAGAGTCTTCCAGAGATGGACAAAAGCGCACAAGAGAAGCTGACATATTGTTGGAGGATGCAAGAGAGAATGTGGGAGCACCATATTCTCAGCACAGACAGAGGAGGTCACCTGACAGGTACACTGGATACATAACCTTGCTGGGGAATGTGTTGAGACCAAGCCATCTTCCTTTGAGGAAGCAGTGCAGTAGCCGATTTGGGTTGATGCTATGGTGGAGGAGTATGAGTACATAGTTCGTAACAGTGTTTGGGACGTGGTTCCGAGACCAGAGAACAAGTTAGTTGTGAGTTCCCGTTGGCTTTACAAGGTAAAGCAAGTTGCTGATGGTAGTGTGGAGAAGCATAAGGCAAGATTTGTTGCCCATGGCTTTTCACAAGTCAAGAGGATCATATTGCTGCAGTATATTTCGACAGAGGAGAAAGATGTTGACATTTTGACAAAGACATTGTCAAAGTGTAAATTCGAGTTCCATAGAGACAGGATCGGGGTGGCAGATAATCCCTTTCTTGTTGTGAGGGAGTGTTGAAATATGGCAACAAGAATATTCCAATTTAATTTGTCCTTGAACTAGATTGTGAATTAAAATCGAATTTAGTCTTTTTTTTTTTCCAAAGAAAAAAACAGTAAGTTTTTATTAAAAAATAATGAAAAGTTACATTAGCAGATGTACTGAAACATGCTATAAGCTGCCGCAAGGGCTCAAGTGCTTTCGCACCCCACGCACCGTTAGTGAACTAACGTGCACAAAGAATAAGAAAAATAGAAAAGAAGAAGAGGAAGGAGGAGTAAGGGTAGAAAAAACTGAATTCCGGCAATGAGTAGAGCTCACGCTTCAGGGTTTTCTCCCCTTTTTCTTTTCGACCTTACGCCACTCTCCTTGAGAGGGCTTGATCGATGCAATGACTATCTGTGTTTCTGTATTCTGAAGGCCAGTTTCTTTGTCTGAATCTGAAGTGTCTGAGTGATGGTGCCGTTTGTTGCCTCCCGTGCTAGGAGCCATACTGGACTTTTCTGCCTTGTTGTCTGATGGGGTTTCCTTCTGATTCTCCATTTCTTGAGATACATCGGTTTTCTCTGCTGGATTCTCTTCCTCTACTTCTTCTGATTCTTCGTCCTCTGAATCTGGGGGTGAGAAATGCCATCCTTTTTTCTGCTTCCCTTTTTGATTTTTTTTATTCTTGGCTTCTGGACATGTACTTTGTAAATGTCCTGTCTGCCTACAGAGCCTGCATCTGAAGGCGGTGTTTTCATAATCTAGTACCTGTAGCCAATTTTGTTGTTTGTAGACCAGCCTGATGTTGTCCAGCAGCCCTTTACTTACATCTACTTCCACACAGATCCGTGCGAAAGTGTAGATCCTTTCATCGATCCTTTCCAGATCTGTTTTGACATATTTCCCTATGCTGTTCCCTATACCTTCCAGCACTCGTTCATGCCAAAAGTGCAGTGGAAGATTGTATAGTCTAACCCAGACTGGCATTTTGGTTACAGTCATATTATTTGGATCAAAATCTGGGAACCATGGGGTCACAAATAGCCCCGATGTTCCCCAGAACCATGGCCCTGAACTTATGACTGTATCTCTGACTTCCTTGGATGTAAATTTTACTATGAAGAACCCTTTTGAACACAGGTGGATATCACATTCCATGGTCCATCTGGTGAAGATCCAATGGAATAGATCCAAGGGTTTTGGCCAGTAACTATTGAAACGGCAGATTAGAGCTTGTGTTTCATAGTCCTTGACGACATCATCGATCCCTGATGAGTCTAAGTTTAAAGCTGGGGTTTCTTATGATTGATCAACTATATATGGCCTAGGCAAGGATTCGCTGAGGCCTGGAGAGGGCCCTGAATTCCTGCTGCCCGGAGCGGACCCTGTATTCCTGTTGCCCTGTAATATGTTTTTGTAGGATCCCTTTGGTTGATGTTGGGCTGCAGCTTTATTCCCTTTGTCTCCCCCTGAGGTGCTTGTCTGTCCCTGATGCGGAGCCCCCCCTCTTAATCTAAGATTTAATGTAATGGTTGATCCTGGTCCAATCTCGTAGCTCTCCAACGATTTACCGTCTTGAAGGGACCACCTTCCACTGATCAAATGCTAGGCCTGCACTGGGAATCCCATTTCTGCCCTTATTTGTTGTTTCAGATGCATGGAAGTGTCTCCTGCATGTACCCACACTAAACGAGTTTTCCCCTGTGGGGGATTAATCAATATCTGAAAACAAATATTTGTTACTGTCTCTGGTTGTTGGCATAGTTTTCGATCTGGCTCCGTTTTGGATCGTTTTCCTTTTTGCAAAGCTAGATCTACATAAGCTCTGCCCGATCTAGGGTTGAGGACATCGTTCTGCTGCCAAGGATCAGTCTATAGTCCCAGATCTGGCCGCCTGTTTCTCAGTTTGGGGCACAAAATAGGTAGATCCGTCCTAGATCTGCAGAGTTTTGACCATGCAGGAATGAAAAGGGACAGATCTGCAGCAGAGAGACCCCCGACTTTGCATGCAGAAATCATGAGAAGAGGGGCAGTGTTGGCGCGCTCGAAAAACCCAAACCCTGACGAAATCCCGCCTCCAAGGAGACTTCTGAACCCAAAAGCTATTTTTAAATGCAGATCTCTGTTCTCAGGCCTTTTGGCGAGCTTCGTCTCCAGATCCGCCATTGACATTTTCGGCCCAACACATCGGTGATAACATGGGCGAGGGTAATCTTCAATGTCAGAGGGTTCAGCTGTTTTCCATGCGTATGGCCGAAAAGCCAAACCCGAGCCAGTAATTCGAATAGCGACAGAGCGCTCCATTTCCTCACACCTGAAGCCGGACCATCGGAGTGCAAAGGCTATGGCCAACCCTGCAACTTCTCCGCCAACGACCTCAATACCTGTGGTTCCATAACCAGAGCATGGGCAAGCTTCGGCGACGGCCATTTTTTCTCTCTTATGATATAACTATCAAATCGAATTTAGTCTTAACAGCTACTTGGAAATAATTAATTAATTAATTTAGATTAATTAGTTAGAGAAATTCTAGTTAGAAGTCTTTCTGAAGTCATGCAAGAGTTATCCCTTAAATTAAGGAGATAAGATTGAGTTATATTTGAGTTGTACTTAGTTAACTCAGTTTACTGAGTTAAGTCTAGTTAAATTAGTTCCAAACTGTTTGAGGAACCAATAGTGAGTTAACAGTCAATTGATGTATTAATGCACTCAACTAGTGCTATTCCAGTTAACTGAAGATTCCCTCATCAGAAACTCATGCATGTCTATTCTGAGATGGATCCAGTTGAGATTAAAGTTCAAGGACAATGTATTATTGGTTGAATGTGTTTTCTCATGGAGAAAACTCATGCATGCAGTCAAGGATTTATCCTTGAGGATTGTGCAGTTTTGAAGGAAGGTTTTCCACTTGGTAAGAAAGAATCATCCACAAGGAACAACACAAGGAAATAGGAGCTTGGAGGGCAGAGAGGAAGGTTGGAGAGAAGCCAAGATTTCCTGTGAGCATCTGTGAGGATTGTACTAAGAGTTGGCTAGCTGTGAGAGCTAAGGCTTAATATAATTCCTATGTATTTCCACCATGTAGGATAATACAATAGTGTGGGGTTTTTAGCTGAGGCTTTCCCCAAGGTATTTTCATGTGTATTGTGCCATTGATTCTTCTTCTTCTGGTTATATTGTTCAACTCGATCTTTAAGCTTCTGCAAATTGATAGTAGAAGTAGGTTATATTATTATGCTTTGATTTATATTGCATTATCGGGTTAACCTACCATCATATTTTCTACATTAAGTACTTTTTCCAGATTAATTGCGTTCAATAAATCAACAATATAGTAAATTCAGAGATAAACAATAGCACATAGATAATTCTTCAAAACCAACCTTTATTATGCTTAGGTCTTCAATTACAGTCCTTTCCAACCTTGCATACACAACTGTAGGGGCCCCCACACTCAGTGGCAGACTTGCCAAGATCTCCGTGTACACAGCTGCAGGAGCCTTCCCCTTCTCCCAATACAAAATAGACAAAACATACCCAAAACTTACCCTTGTATGCTCTTCATTACTTAGATAATCTATCTATGACTCTTTTATGACTCCTTTTTATATCCTTCTTCACTACAGTACCATGATCCGCGAACCATGGGTGGGTCACAAAAAAAATTGACTCTTAACAAACTAAGGGGCTTTGACCTTCCTAATGTTGGCATTATGATACATTTGTTGTACTTGATGGCAACCCACACATCTCCGATGATAAATTATAGTACAACAATGTTATTTTCTGGTTGCGCAGGAGAACCTTTGAAAAGGTGTGGATATGTTCGCAGGCCTCCCGCACAAAAGGTGCAAACCTAAAATGCACAGACTTTCATGCAGATAAAAACGCGCATCTTATGTTTGGTCCATGGTATTTAGTCTGACGTTTTTGATCCTATGGTATTGGTCCGTGGTTTTGGCATCTAAAATATTGAACCCAGGTTTTGGATCCCTTGTATTGGTTTTCTATGGTTTTGATCCATGGTTTAAGTAAGGACTTGCCTATAAAAAGGAAAGGAGATCATTTGGCTAGGCACTTGAAAATTGAATATCTTAAGATCTGATTTGGGTGATTGGTTTGAAAATCTAGATCTAGATAAAAGAGAAATCTGTAAATTGTAAGGCAGATCTATTGATAGGTCATGATCTCGTTGGCGCATGTTCAGATCTGTGGATATGACAGTCTGTGGCACATTGGAGGACTGAGAATTTGACTCTATACAGAGGTCCACAGGTGATCCACAACGCAGGTGCAGAGGAACGCAGCGCAGAAGAAGGCGCAGGTGCGGAGGAATGCAGGGGAGAAGAAGGCGCAAGTGCGGAGGAACGCAGCGCAAAAGAAGGCGCAGGTGCGGAGGAACACAGCGCAAAAGAAGGCACAGGTGCGGAGGAACACAACGCAGCAAAAGGTACATGTGCGGAGGTGCGCAGTCGAATCAGTGGAGTAGGTGCAGATTTGCGTAGTCTCTTCACGGCAGAAGTGCGGATATCCGTAGGTTTCCTTTGGTGAAGTTGCGGACCTTTTCTTGAAATATATTTTAGCTGTATTTTACCCATTACTGTAGAGATCTGGGTTTAAATTGGTGGCTGGTTACTGGTGATATTTTCTGGTTACTGCATTCTGAGAAGTTAATTGTTTAAAGGAGATTGGGTAATGCACATGTACTTGATGTTTTGGATCCAGTTTGAAAATTTATGAAACGTGGTCCATGGAAGAAAGAGAAGGTAGTAGCCTTCTGTAGGTCAACACCTACGTACTAGTATCTTAGCTAGTACAAGAGCTAAGGGGGTTGTAGTTCCCTTCCAGGAGAACCTGGAAAATGAGAGAGGGTTGTAGCTCTCTGCAGGTTGCAGCCTGCGTACTGGCAAAGGATTGCACCAGTACAAAATCATTGTAAAAGAAGTTTCTATTTGAAAGAAGATAGAGACATATTGCAGCAGGTGGTTTTCACCCACATTGGGTTTCCACCTTATATCTGGTGTTCTTTGGTGTGATTATCTGTTTTTCCTGTTCTTGCTCATTATTATATGGTACTGACATACAGACTAATGATCAATATCTGAAGAATAAATTAAAGTATAAATGTGGAAGATATATTGAAAAGAATTTGATAATACTGATTCACCCCCCCTCTCAGTATTATTTCCAACACTAACGAAGAAACAAATTGGTGAAGGGATGGTGCACGGAAAATGACGGTGAGAAAGGGAAAATTTGTCGCCTCCTTAATTCGTCCAATAACCTTTAATTTCGGGCGAATTTTTTTTAACTATATAGTATAAAAAAATAAAAACAAATTTTTAGGGTGGCGGGCCACCAACCCCGCCACCCCACATCGAAATTCAAATATATATAAAATGTAACATGGTGGGCGGTCCACCAGCTGAAATACTTGCCCCCACCTGCCAACTATCGATGCATTATATGCAATCGCTTTATGTTTTAGACCACAAAAAAATAAACCGCTTGCCATTTGATATGACTCGGCTATGTGGACTTTGCCCAAACGATACTATATAACCTCTCATTTTCCCATTGAACTTAGAGCGGTGGAGGAGCAGAGCGTGCAACTCTGAGCGACCAGGAGAGTTGAAACCATGAGCGAGGAATTTATTAGATGCTGAAAAGATTCCTTTGGAGGGCCAGAGGCACCAATGTCAAAATTTGACAAGTTTATAGTTAATTTTTGCATGTTTTCTTGCCAGGAATCTAATTGCACAGTCCGTTTCTCCATCCAAGGTCTCCATTTTAAGGTAATTCATAATAAAGAATACTAGCAAAATCTGAAGGAATCTAAAAGATTCCCTTGGAGGCTGATTTTTGACCGAGGAAAAATGATGCCGAATTTATAGTCATTTTTCACAAAATTTCGTAGGGAGCATAGTGGTGTGCTCATAATTTTCATCCAAGTAGCAGATTTTCTGGCCATCTTCAGGAATGAATCTTTGGGGGAATCTTCGAGATTCCCGAAGGTCCAAAATTTAATGGTGTCAGAAATGGGTCAACTTTATAGTCATTTGACATGATTTCACGCCACGAATTCAACGATGTAGTGCATTTCATCAGCAGAGCTTCGCATTTTCCATCCATCCTCAAAATGGAGGTAAATAATGCAGTATTTCCATGTCTTTCTTTTGATTTGCTGAGATTATGTTTTTGCTGTTGAGATCCTTCTAACCATTTTGTTGAGGGATACTTATATGCCACGTCATGTGAGAATTTATTAGCTTTTCATGATGAAGGAGAACCCATTTGAGTGAGGATTCCTATGGGGAGAACGTCTTGTGGAGAGACATGGCACTTTGGTTGAGGGAATCTATCCTTGTCATGGCAAAGAATGTACCATGTACTCATCATCATCTTGCAGCATTTAATGAAGTGACCTCCCCACTCTTGAGACCAAGGCCCAGAGACGTAACCCACATTGGGTGAACTCCGTTATCAATGTGTGTGTGTTATTTGTTTTGATGGATGTCATTATGTTTCATCTTCTTTATAATATGCACATGTGACTTTCCATACTATTTCATATGCAATTTTTCTAACATCCCAGAAGTAAGAGATCTTGGTTAATTTTGGTGGTTGAAGAGATCTGGATCAAGTTTGGTATCAGAGTAGTCTTCTCGCTAATGAGAATTGAGAGTGTGAATGATTGAACATGCAACAAGAAGGGAAATGGAGAACAACAAAGATCTCTATGAGGACCTCCTCAGGATGGCATGCATGCAAAACTTAATGTATACAGATTATGAGGATAAAATGGCAATATATGAACATGATAAAGAAAGAGCAGAGGACGATGCTCCATCCACATCTTCCACTAATCTTTCATCTTCTTCATTGTCTTCTCATCATTCAGATGAGGATATCAATTAAAGCCTTCAAGCAGAGAATGTTGAATTGAGGAGACTTCTATGAGAAGAAAAAGAGGAGAAGCAAATACTGCAACTTCAGTTACGAGCCACGAAAGAGGCCTTGGAAAAATTGAAGCACAACGAAGGCTTAGTGAAGCCATCATCACCTATTTCAAAATCGATAGTTGAGGTAAACCATGTTAATTGTTCTTTAGTTTCATTTTCACATGAGACTATTTTTGTTGGAAACATTGAAGTACCCATTTTAGGACCTTGCATGAGGCTCCTTACCAAGACAGGGTATAAAGGAGGAGGACTTGGTGTTAATGGCCAAGGAATGACTCAACCATTGGAGGTTGTAAAAAGAGCTCGATTTGCAGGTTTGGGGTACACTGAAGGAGAATTATCGAAGGTAGAAGAAGCTTCCAAGACATTGTCAAAACCATCGAGGAAAGAGGATGATGGGAATACATCACAATCCTCCTATGACAATGCACATTGCGAAGGAAGAGATAAGAAAATCTTTCATTGTGAGTGTTGCACCAGAGACAGCCAAGAGATGTCTAAATAATCTCAATATTCTGAAGTTCATTTTGATTACAAACATGTTAATGATGAACAAAAACCATAGCATAGAAAACTATGTAGTTTTTGTGGTTTGCATAACCATGTGGTTTCCAAGTGCTGGAAGAGAATGGTAGCAAGAAAAAGGATGAGACATGAAAGACATTCTCCACATTAGGGAAAGAAAAGGGAAAACAGGTCCAGAGGAAGAAGACTTTCTGCAAGCATTGCAACATAGGTGGACATCAAAGAGCCACATGTTGGAGGCTCCATTGAGAGAAACATCTCAAGGACAAAACACACATGTAGGAACCAATTGGAAAAATTGTTCAACAAGAGAATCAACTCCAAGATGATGACCCATTCACTATGATGAGTGATATATGATTTTACTAGCTATAATAGTTTTTCATGGCTGCATTTTCGTAAATCATGTGCTGCAATATAATTGTAAAAGTGATGATATGTTTTCCATCACTTATTAAAGCAATAATGATGTTTTGGCCTTTTATTGATAACTGGGGTATTGGTTTCTATTATGATGTAAACTTGAACAAAGAGTGTGTGTTATAAAATCTTGGCAAGTATGGGGGATTCTTGGGTCATATAATTGAGCATGTAATTTGCAAAGATGTACTACAGGTTTGTAGAGGATGGAGGTGTCGGCTCACCACTTATGGCTTCGAAGAATAAGGGTGAAGGAGAAGGAAGTGTGACATGTCAGGAAAATTGGTGCAGAAAATGTAACACAACAGTTGCGGATTATGTTCTTGCTTTTGGATAACCAAAATCTCCTTAGTGGGGAGGAATGATCCAAGTGGCTCCAGGAATGCTCAGAATCTAGAAATAACTCAAAAATAAAAGTCATCATATAGAAGTGAAACTAGGACCATATCGTAGTGCACGTCACCCTGATTCCAACGATGTGAACAACACTCAAATCCGAGTTCATATGCTCAAGCTATATCTGGTCAAATTTCTAGTCAAACTTAGCCAAGTGGTAGTCACTAACGAGGCAACAAATTGGCAAAGGGACAACACACGAAAAATAGGTTGGAAAAGGTGAATATATCGCATCCTTAATTCATCTAGTAACCCTTAGTTTTTGGAGATTTTTTTTTTTAACTATATAGTATAAAAAAATAAAAATAAAAATAAATTTTTGGGGCGGCGGGTGACCAACCCTGCCACCCCCCAACTAAATTCACATATATATAAAATGTAATGTAGTGGGCGGGCCACCTGCCGGTGGACCTGACCCCACCCGTCAACTGTTGACACATTATATGCAACCACTTTATGTTTTAAAACACAACAAAATAAACAACGCGCCATTTGATACAACTCTACGCTATGGTTTGGGTGCAGTGGGTTTTTGAACCTGATCCACCCCCAACCAACTTACCAATTTTGCCAACAGCTCACCTCTGTGAACTCTGCCCAAATAATGCTATATAATCTTTCATTTTCCCATTCGACTCAGACTGGAGGAGGAGTGGAGCGTGGAAACCTAAGCGGTCAGGAGGGCCAAAAACATGAGTGAGGAATCTATTCGATGTTGAAAATATTCCCTTGGAGGGCCAAAGGTGCCAGTGTCAAAATTTGACAATTTTGTAGTCGTTTTTTCACGTTTTCTCGCCAGGAATCCAACCATGCAGTCTGTTTCTCCAGCCAGGGTCTCCATTTTTAGTAAGGTTGCAACAAGGAATATTGGTATAAGCTTAAGGAATCTAAAAGATTCTCTTGGAGGTTGATTTTTTCTCGAGGCAGAATGATGTTGAATTTATAGTCATGTTTTACATAATTTTGCAGAGAGTGTAGTTGTGTGCTTAGAATTTTCATCCAAGCAATGAATTTTTTAGCCATCTTCAGGAAGGAACCTTTGGGGGAATCTTCAAGATTCCCAAAGGTCTAGAATTTGACAGTGTCAGAAAGGGGTCAAGTTTATAGTCGTTTGACATGATTTCATGCTATGAATTCAGCAGTGCAATCCAATTCATCAGCAGAGCTTTTCATTTTCCAGCCATCCCAAAAAGTGGATGTAAATGATGCAGTGATGCCATGTCTTTCTTCTGGTTTCTTGAGATGATGTTTTTGTTGTTGAGATCCTTGTTACCATTAATTTGAGGGATACTTGTATGCCATGTCATGTGATAATTTATTAGCTTCTAATGTTGAAGGATAGCCCATTTGAGTGAGAGTTCCTATAGGGAGAACGTCTCGTGGAGAGACATGCCACTATGGTTGAGGGAATATATCCTTGTAATGACAAAGAATGTACCATGTACTCATCATCATCTTACAACATTTAATGAAGCGACCTCCCCACTCTTGACACCATGGCTCGAAGACGTAACCCACACTCTGTGAACTCTGTTATCAATGTGTGTGTGTGTTCTTTGTTTTGGTGGATGTCATCATGTTTCATCTCATTTACAATATGCACATGTGGCTTTCCATACTCTTTCATATGCAATTTTGCTAACATCATAGAAGTAAAAGATATTTGTTAATTCTGGTAGCTAAAGAGATCTAGATCACTCAAGAAATGATGAGGATGTGGAAGCATTTCTTTGTGTCATTTCTATTATCCAACTTGAATGGATAATCAAAGAAAGGGCTAAATGGAAGAATGATGAAGAGGCGTGGTTACTTATTAAAAAGTTGTAGAAATATCCCAATACATATGATACATTGAGCTGGAAAAATGATTCATTATGGTACAAAGATCACTTATATATTTTTAATAATTCCCAACTCAAACAAAATATTCTTTTGGAATTTCACACCTCCCTTAGGAGGGCACTCAAGATTTTTAAAAACATATCATAGGGTTAAGGAGGAATTTTTTTGGGATGATGTTAAATCTAATATTCAAAAGCTTGTGGGAGAATGTTTAGTTTTCCAACAAAATAAAGTTGAAACAGTTAAGACCTCAGGTCTGTTACAACCTTTAGCCATTCTAAGTCAACATTGGGAGGAGGTATCAATGGATTTTATCACAGGTTTACACACAAATGAAGGAAAGAGTGTCATCATGGTGGTAATTGATAGGATTACCAAGTATGCACACTTTTTTGGATTATCTCATCCTTCTAAATCCATTATAGTTTCTACTGCATTTATGGAAACAATTCAAAATCTTCAAGGAAACCCAAATATTATAGTAAGTGACAGAGATCCCATTTTCACTGGAAATTTTTGGACAAAATTATTTTCTTGACTTTGTACTAAATTAGGTTATAGCTCATCTTATCATCCTCAATCTGATGGGAAAAATGAGATAGTGAACAAATGTTTGGAAGTATATCTTTTTTGATTTGTATCTAATAAGCAAACACAATGGGTCAAGTGGTTACCTCTAGCTGAATGGTGGTATAACACTTCCTTCCATACTGCAGAAAAAATGACCCCATTTATGGCACTTTATGGATATCATCCACCATCCATCACATCATATTTAAGAGAAAATTCTAAGGTTCAAGAAGTGGAAGATCACATTGAGCATCAACAACAAGTTCTCTGACTCTTAAAGGATAACCTCACTATGGCACAAAATCAAATGAAACAACAGGTTTATCAACATCACAGTGAAAGAAGTTTTGATGTAGGTGATTGGGTATTTTTACAGCTGCAATCATATGAACAAATGTCTTTCAAGCAAGCTAAAAAGGATAATAAATTATCACCCAAGTAATACGGTCCTTACAAGGTGTTGCAAAATTTTGGTACTATGGCATACAAAATGGAGATGTCTGCATCTTCCAAAGTATACATAGTTTTCCATGCTTCATGCTTAAAGAAGGTTATTGGTGACAAGCTTCCAGTTCAAACAATGTTTCCAGAATTTGACAAAGAAGGAAAATCATATTTGAGCCTGAAGCAGTCATGGAAACAAGAACCCAACATCTATGGAATCAATCAATTTCAGAGTATCTCATTAAGTGGAAGAACTTACCCATTGAATATTCCACATGGGAGGATGAGAATTGTATACATAAGCATCAATAACTACTCAAGCGTTGAGGACAACTCATTTTTGAAGGAGAGGGGCATGTTAGGTCCTTAAAATGCTAGTGTAGCCCCCTTATTATTATTGTTGTGCCCATGTAGCCCCCATATTGTTATTGTGGTGCCCCATAGAAGCCCACTATTGTTATTGTTGTGCTCTTACATTATTATTACTTTGTAGGTTATGATTATAGTGTGACCCCTTAGACTCCTATATATACAAAGGATGTCTTCTCATTTGTATCATTCAATAATTATTCATTTATGTGATGTAAAGGAGGCTCCTCCCTCGAAGAGGATAATTTTGAAGTGGTTTATCTATCTCTTTTTTGATTTGGTTACATAACACATTATCTTAGAGCATGCTTCTTCCTACACCTAGGACAAAAGATAGATAATTCATCATTTCAACTTTTTGTTTGTTTTGTATTTTGAGAGTATCTAGTTGTTCAATAAGATTCCCAAGGATATTTTGTTTAAAATTATCAATCATATTACCTAATTTTTCACTACCTATTGTTCCAATTGCATATTTACTAACTATTGACATGGCTGGATTTCTTGGATTCTTACCAGATATAGCCTTACTTTTTGAAATGTGTTTATATAACACACATATTTCTCCAAATGAAAGTTGGGAAACAACTCCTTTGCCCATTAATTTTTGGATATAAATCGGTTCATCTCTTATAGATTTTATCAAAATAAATTTTAATGTTTCCTCATCTAATTCATGCATCCTAACCCTTTTATCATTGTAGGCAAATATTTCTACTAAGTATTCAAGGATTTCATCCTCCTTTTGCATCATCTTAAAGACTTAATCCTTAAGGTTATGGGGCATACAATAATATTTATACTTTTCTAGGAACACTCTTTTCATTTCTTCCCATGTTCTGATACTATGTGTTCTTAGACCCATAAACCATCATTAAGGGCTTCCTTTTTTAGAGTAGCTGGAAATAGCTTTAACTTTTGAGTATCAAGTGAGTAGTCATAGGACCTGTTTTCCTATGAGTAAAGAAACAACTCAAAAATTGAACATTACATTACCCTCTGTGTTTTCTTGAACTGAAGAACATGTGCTTTCTAGCTCCTCAGTTCCCCTGCTCCAAGCAGGATCAGCCTCGGCCTTCTACCTCTGATGGTCCCTCCGGAGCCTGCTTCGGATAGTGACTCCCCCCCTGTTCCTTCACAATCGGCTCAACATCCTGATTAAAATGCTATGGATTTCGCTTCCCTGTTATCTTCCACTGGCCATCCTCGAACTAGACCCTTAGTCTCCAAGTTTGTTAAAAAAATAGAAGACATTACCGAAATCATATTACCTCCATCTCAACCTCGTCGTGTTGCTCTCTCTCTCTCTCTATGAGCATGGTCTGGTTGAACAGTTCAAAGGACTATGGCTTTCCCTCCGCTCTGTCCAGAAGTGGGTAGAATGAAATTGGTCCTCCACTATTAGCGGAAAAATCTCCATCAGGTTCTGTGGAAGAGGCTACTACACATTCCACTTTAAAGAAAAAGAAGATAGAGATTTGATATTTTGGAATGGACCATATTTCATGGACACTAGGGGTCTCTTTTTAAACAGGTGGACCTCAGACTTTGATCCAGAGTTGGATGTGCCAAATGTTATGCCAGTTTGGGTGTGACTCCCTCACCTCCCCCTCCATTGTTGGGGAGATGAACCAGTCAAAGAAATAGGAAAATGTAGTGGGTAAATATATTGACATAAGTGAGCCAAAGGAGAATATGCATGCGTGTACAAGAACATGTGTTGAATTTGACCTAGGAAAAGGACTCCCAGAAGTAGTAAAGATAAAAGTCGATAGTTGGATGCACATTCAACTCCTGGACTATGAACAAATCCCATTAAAATGTAACATATGCCACAAATACGATTATTTTTCTAATAGATGTCCGAAAAAACAAGAAAATGAAGAAGTAGAAGTTTAGGATCCAAAATGGGAAAAAGTTAAAAAGAAAAATACCGTAAATAAACCGTCTTCTCAGCCCTATTCATTTCCTCAAAATCCCTTTCTCTCAACCCCTATTCTCTCATCTCCTCTTCCATCCCCCTCTTCTCCTTTTCCCCCTCTCATTCCTCCCCCTCCCTCCTCCAACCTTATCGTATCTAATCCCTTCGGTCCTCTTGAAGATCCAATCATTCCTTCCTATCTCCCCCCTCCTCCCCCATCCTTCCCAAACCCCCCCCCCTTCATTTGATTGAATCATTACAAGGAATTCGTCCAAAGATTCTCTTTCTTCCCTTGACCATAAAAGAAACCTAGAAGAAGATCAAATAAAGAATTAAGAGATGAAGTTTTTGCAAAGGATATGGATATGGTTACTCAATAACCTATGGATTCCTTTCTAGAAAAGAACACATGGAATAAGGAGAAGGCCCCCCATCCTTCCAGAGGGAAAGGCCCCTCTGCCCCCAATCAAGATAAATAATGAATCTAGTCTCTTGGAACTGTCGAGGAATGAGAAGCCAACTGAAAATAAATGCAATTAAATATTTAATGACAATGGAAAATCCAAACATCCTCATGGTCCAAGAGAACAAAATAAATGAACAAGACTAAGGGAAAATGATCCAAAAAATAAGGAATTATGGAGGCACAACTTTCCAAGCATTAGGGGCATTGTGAGGTATCTGCACTCTTTGGAGGAAAGGGAAATGAGAATTAGTTCATCAGCTAAAAGATCAACATTGGATTAAAACAGATCTAAGAAACAAAATCACTGAAGAGAAATACTGCATAATAAATGTCTATGCGCCAAATCATTATAGAGAGAAGGAAGTATGTTGGAATTCCCTGGAAATATTTCATCCCCAAGTTCAAAACAACAACATCATAGTTGGAGGAGACTTCAACTTAGTCTTGAACACTAATGAGAAGTTTGGAGGATCTTACCATGTTGATCCATCAAGGGATTCCATTGATCTCATTATGTAATCCTATAACCTATTGGATATTCCTCCCAACAATGAAAAATACACATGGAGCAATAAAAGGATAGGCAAAAGCAACATCAAAGAAGGGTTAGATCACATCCTAGTTCAAGAAAAAATATCAAACAACTTCAGCTCAATCATCTCAAGAATCATCCATACCTCAACATCTGATCACAAGCCAGTGGTTATCTCTCTTGAGAGTCTGGGGAATTTAGGCCCAAATCCATTTCGATATAGCCCATTATGGAACAACCATGAGGAAGTTAAAAAAATAACAACAGAGGTCCGGTCATAAAATATTATAGGTTCTCTAAACTTTGTTTGGGAAACCAAACTAAAAACATTGAGGAAGGAAATGAAAATTTGGGCCAAGAACAACCATAAAGGAACCCAAGAAATAAAAGAAAAACAAGAAGAAACAAAAGAGAAAAAGGAAGAAACAAAAGAACAACAGGAAGAAACAAAAGAAATTCAACTTCAGGAAAATAAAATTTATTGGGAAATATATAGAGAAAACATAGGCAAGGAAGAGGAATGCAAATTAAAATATTTCAACCTCTGGCTAAAGGCAGGAGATAAAAACACAACCTTCATTCATAACTCAAAAAAGATGTGGAAAATTATTAATCAGATAGACAACATAAAGGTTCATGGTCAAAGAAATCACAGGACAAGAAGAGTTGAAAAAGACAACACATAGTCATTTCAAAAAACTCCTAACAACAAACTCAACAAATCTTGATTATGAGATCTTCACCCAACATATTTCCAATAAAATAAGTGAAGAAATAAACCATGATCTCACTAAAGAAGTAGATGAGAAAGAGAGTTATATTGATGTGTGGGATCTCCATCTGGACAAAGCTCCAGGCCTTTATGGATTTTCCAATGCTTTTTATCGTAACAATTGACACTTAATCAAAAAAGGTTTGATAAGAATGATAAGGAATGTTTTCAGGAAAAAGAAGCTAGGAGGATTTACAAATTCTTCTTATTTAGCTCTTGTCCCAAAAGAGGCAAGGCCCTCAACTTTCAACATATTTTGACCGATATCCTTATGTAACTCCTCCTACAAAATCATCACTAAAATATTAGCAAATAGAATAAATCATATCCTCCCCAATCTAATTTCAAAAAATCAAGGAGGATTCGTGCCCAGCAGATAGATCCTCGACAACATTATGATAGTTCAAGAAGCCCTGCACTCTAATATAATGAGGAAAGAGTAGGGTATTATTATAAAGTTAGATATGGAAAATGCATTTGATAGAGTATATCTATCCTTTCTTTCAGTTGTCCTCAAGAAATTTGGATTCTCAAACGAGATAATTGATATAATCAAAGCCTGCACAATAGGCCCATGGACCGCTCCACTAATCAATGGCAGGCCAAGTGAGTTTTTCCAACATTCTCAGGGTTTGAGACAATGTTGTCCTCTATCGCCCTTTCTTTATATAATCATGGAAGATTCATTGTGAAGATATTTAGAAAAGTGTGTTATGTAACTAGCTCAAGAAAAAGATAGAAAAGATAGATCAATGCCTTAGAATTCAGCCTCTTCGAGGGGGCAACCTCATTTACATTACCTAAATGAAAAATTCTTCGATGATTCAAATGACAAAACCTCCTTTCTATATATAGGAGTCTAAGGAGTCACAATATAATCTAGCCGACCTAACAATAATAATATAAAGCCACAAAAATAACAATAGAGGGATTCTATGGGGCACAGTAATAACAATATGGGGGCAATAGGGGCACAACAATATTAATAAGGGGTATAACTACAATAGTAATGGGGTAATCACTAGTATTATAGGACCCAACATGCCCCTCTCCTTCAGAAAAGTGTTGTCCTCAACACTTGAGTAGTTCTAGATGCTTCTGTATCAAATTCTCATCCTCTCATGTGGAATCTTCAGCGGATAAGTTCTTCCACTTGATGAGATACTCTGAAATGGATCGATTTCATAGTTGTCAAGTTCTTGTTTCTATGACTGCTTCCAGTTTCAATATAATTTTTCCTTCCTCGTCAAGTTCTGGAAATATTGTTGAACTGGGAGCTTGTTGCCTATAACCTTCTTATACATGAAACATGGAAAACTGGGTGCACTCGAGAAGCTACAGGAAGCTCCAATTTGTATGCCATAGTACCAATCTGTTGCAACACCTTGTACAGACCATAATACTTTGGTGATAATTTATTATCCTTCTTAGCTTGCTTGAGGGACATTTGCTTATATGGTTGTAGCCGTAAGAATACCCAATCACCTACATCAAACTTCTTTCACTGCAATGTTGATATGCCTATTGTTCATTCTATTCTGTGCCAACACGAGCTTATCCTTTAAGAGTTGGAGGACTTGTTGTTGATGTTCGATGTGATGTTCCACTACCTGAAACTTAGAATTTTCTCTTAAATATGATGTGATGGATGGTGGATAATACCCATAAAGTGCCATAAATGGGGTCATTTTTGTTGCTGCATGGAAGGAGTGTTATACCACCATTCAGCCAGAGGCAACCATTTGACCCATTGTGTCTGTTTATCAGATACAAAGCAACAAAGATATCCTTCCAAACATTTGTTTACTATCTCAGTTTGCCCATCAGATTGAGGATGATAAGATGAGCTATGAGCTAACTGAGTACCAAGACAAGAAAATAAATTCGTCCAAAAATTTCCAGTGAAAATGGGATCTCTGTCACTTACAATAATCTTTGGGTTTCCATGTAGCTTTTGAATTGTTTCCATAAATGCCGTAGAAACTGTACTGGCTTTAAATGGATGTGATAATTCACCAAAGTGTGCATACTTGGTAAGTCTGTCAACTACCACCATGATGACACTCTTTCCCTCAGACTTGGGTAAACCTGTGATAAAATCCATTGAAACCTCCTCCCAATGTTGGCTTGGAATGGTTAAAGGTTGTAATAGACCTGGTGTCTTAATTATTTCAACTTTATTTTGTTGGAAAACCAAACATTCCGCCACAAACTTTTGAATATCTAATTTAAGGCCCTCCCAAAAAAATTCCTTCTTAACCCTGTGGTAAGTTTTTAAAAATCCTGAGTGCCTCCTAAGGGAGAAGTGTGCAATTCCATAAGAATCTTTTGTTTTAGCTGGGAATTCTTACAGAGGTATAAGCGATCTTTGTACCATAACGAATCATTTTTCCAGCTAAATGTATCAGACGTACTGGAATCTTGTTGTAACTTTCGAATAAGTGCCCACACTTCTTCGTCATTCTTCCATTCCTCCCTTGCTTCATTTATCCAATCTGGTGGATAATAGAAATGGCACACAACAATGCTTCCACATCCTCATCCTTTCTTGAGAGTGCATCTGCCACCACATTTTGCTTCCCTTTTTTGTAGATGATTTCAAAGTCATAACCCGACATCTTTGTGACCCACTTTGGTTGCTCTTCAGAAGATAATCTTTGTTTTAAAAAGTATTTAAGGCTATCATGATTCGTTTTTACCTTGAAGTGTGTTCCCATTAGGTAGGGTCGCCATTTCTTAAGTGCATGGAGTATTGCCAACATTTCCTTCTCATAAATAGCTTTGTCTAAAAACTTTCCCTTGATTGGATGACTTTCAAAAGAAATGGGTCTTTCATCTTGCATTAAAACAACACCAATTCCATTTCCTGAAGCATCACATTCCAGAATAAATGTTTTTGTGAAGTACAATGTAGCTAAGACCAGTGCTTGGCACATTTCCTCTTTAAGATGTTCGAAGGCCTTTGTTGCTTCTGGAGTCCATGAAAATGCATCTTTCTTCAATAATGTTGTTAGAGGTGCTGCTATTCTCCCACAATTCTTAACAAACTTGCGATAATACCCTGTCAACCCGAGAAATCCTCGCAAATGCTTTATGGATGTGGGGATTTTCCATTCCTGAATGGCTTTAATTTTGCTAGGGTCTACCTCAACCCTTCATGAGATATAATATGACCCAGATATTCCACCTCTTGGACTCCAAAGAAACATTTGGATCTTTTTGCATATAATTGTTTTTCCTCCAATAGTTGTAGCACCCTGTCAACATGTTCAACATGATCCTTCCAAGACTTGCTGTAGATTAGTATATCATCAAAGAAAACTAACACAAATTTTCTAAGGAATGGTTTGAAAATTGAATTCATCAAACCTTGAAATGTTGAGGGTGCATTGGTAAGGCCAAAAGGCATGACCAAAAAATTCATAATCACCCTCATGAGTTCTAAATGTTGTTTTCAGAATGTCTTCAGTCTTCATTCTGATTTGATGATATCTTGAGTGAAGATCCAACTTGGTGAAGTAAATTGATCCATGCAATTCATCCAGTAATTCATCAATGACAGGAATGGGAAACTTATCTTTAATAGTGAGCTTGTTGAGCTCCCTATAATCCAGACACATGCGCCATGAACCATCCTTCTTGTGCACCATTACCACTGGAGCAGAGAAAGAACTTTGACTCGGTTGAATTATACTAGCCTCGAGCATTTCTGCAACCATACGTTCAATTTCATTTGGGCATAGGGATATCTGTACGGACTGATGTTTGGAGGAACACTTCCTGGAATTAGATGAATAGCATGATCATGATCACGAATAGGTGGGAGATCTTTAGGAGTGTCAAAGACCTTGGAATGATTGTCCAAGACCTTTTGGAGATCTGGAGAAATAGATGATTCCAATATGGAAACATCTAGCGAACATAATTGTGCAATTACACCTCTTTGTTCCTTTTTTAGAAGCTTTGTCATACCATTAGAGCTAATTATCTTTCCCGGTTTCCATGCAATACCCCTTAATTCCACTTCCTTTCCTTCTACAAAAAATTTCATGAAAATTTCTTGAAAATTAAAAGCTATTGTACCCAAGGATTGTAGCCATTAGACTCCTAGTACAAGCACCTCCCATTGGAATCGAAAGCATTGGGCTAGTCAATACATATTCTCCCATGGATAGCTTGATATTATGGCACTTTCCAGAGCAATTTATTGTTCCTCCATTTGCAACCATCACTTGACACTCTGGTGCTGGATATAAGAAGCAATTCAATTCTTTGCTACCTTACAATGAATAAAATTGTGGGTACTTCCTGAATCAATCAACACTATTACCTTTTTCTTCTTGATTTGTCCTTCTATCTTGATGGT
>APFE030368577.1:34274-97682 GCA_000404065.3 Pinus taeda
GTTTGCATTTTCTTTCCTCGGGGCATCAGTTACCGATAATAATTCTCTACTATGCCCTTTGAATTCCTTCAAAATAATTTTTCAAACCAAGCTTAAGCAAAAATTTAAGAAAATCTACACACCTTTTTTCATTTTGTAGGAGCTCGATATTGCCTCTGATGTATCTCTGTACTTTCCGATCATCTAGTTCTGAGTTTGTGACCTGTAGTAGCCCTCTGTGTCCTCTTTCCAATGCCACAAGTCTGACCCAAATTGGATTCTCCAAGGAAGAGTTATGCGAAAGCTCCCATAGTGACTTGATTATAGACTAGTTCAGTAGAGCAAACTTGTACGACGTGCCACGAGTCACTGTTTCGACCTTTGGATCTAAAAAATGCATACAAGAAACTACAGTCCGTCCTCTTTCTGTACCTTCTTACGAAATTTTGATCCGATCTGCAGAGAGAAAGTTATGACAATTTTCCCTAGGTCACCTGTTTGGAATGTAATTCAGGAGTCTGCAAAAAGACCAACTTCCTCAGATCATATCTCCGCAAATATAGCGCAAAAAGCTCTGAAATTCGGATCCAAGATTCAGAGTGATTTCTTCTCAAATGGGTTTTTTTTGCAACTTTTGATACATCACAGAAAAAACGTTATTGCGAAAAGGCCACGATGACCTGTTTGGAGCAGTGAAACCCTAGAATCCAAAGCTATGATACCAAATGTTATGTAACTAGCTCAAGAAAAAGATAGAAAAGATAGATCAATGCCTTAAAATTCAGCCTCTTCGAGGGGGCAACCTCCTTTACATTACATAAATGAACAATTCTTCGATGATTCAAATGACAAAACCTCCTTTCTATATATAGGAGTCTAAGGAGTCACAATATAATCTAGCCGACCTAACAATAATAATATAAAGCCACAAAAATAACAATAAAGGGATTCTATGGGGCACAGTAATAAAAATATGGGGGTAATAGGGACCCAACAAAGTGCAGGAGAGATCACATATTAACAAGTCTCACTATCTCCCCTGGAGTCAAAAGCGTCAACCACTCATTATTTGCAGATGACACTCTTGTGATGGGAGGTGCATCCTGCATAGTAGCTAGAAGGATACAAAAAGTGCTCAACAACTTCATGGAGGTTTCAGGAGGACTCCTAAACAAAGAAAAATGCATAATATATGGATGGAATGCCCCTCCTCGCACTCTTCAAAGAATACCTCAGATTTTGGAATCCCCTTCCAAGAAAGATGGAGCCATTTCCTCTTTCTCAGCCTTATGATATCCAAATAAAACCTGAAGAAAAAATTGTGGAATATTCATATTGAGAAAATGAAAAAATATATTCAAAATTAGGGGGTGAATTGGCTCAACTTAGCAGGCAGAGTGATCTTAATCAAATCTATGCTCATAGCTCTTCCAATCTATCAATTCACATCTATTTTAGCTCCAGCAAGCATCCATAAGAAAATCGAGTTAATAATAAAGGGATTTCTCTAAAAAGGAGGGAAAGATGATTAAAAAAAGTTCAACTTAGTAAAATGGGATCAAGTTACCTTGTCTTATGAAAAAGGAGGCTTATCCATAAGACTCCCTACTCATCTGAACTTGGCCCTTGGGGAAAAAATAGAATGGAGGTTTATCATAGGCAAGGACTGTTATTTGAAGAAAGTCATGGAATCTAAATATATGAATCATGATCAATCTTTCCTTCTAGAAGAAGGCTTCCCAATCATGCCATGCACTCAAGTTTGGAATCTAGTCAAAAAATCCCTTCCTCTCATCAAGGAGCACTCATCCAAACTCCCTGGGAATGGTAAAGGCATTAAAGTTTGGGAAGATAGTATAATGGGGAACCCTCCCCTAGCCACCCAAATAAATCTCAAAAAATTAAGAAGATGGATGAGCACAAATGGAATTAGCACTCTGGAAGATATTCCTCTGAATACCCCAACCTTCCTCGAAATTTCAAAACTCAATGGAACTCATTATTAATCCTTCTAATGGGAGATGCTCCACTTAGCCTTGATTCCCAAGACTCATTTAGATGGGACCCTAATGGTGGAGAGTACTCGATGAAATCTGGATATCTGACCATTCAAGCACAACAATATAAACAAGATTGGGTTCTTTGGAGAACATTGTGGAAATTTGAAAGTTTGCCAAAGGTTAAAATATTCATTTGGACACTTCTAAAAGGCAAAGTCCTAACTTCTGAAAATCTCAAAAAAAGGGATTCTCAGGTCCTTCCAAATGTCCAATGTGCTTAATAGCAAAAGAAAGCATCCAACATCTTTTTCTCGACTGCTCCTTTGCAAAAGAATGTTGGCATCTACTAGTAAGTCCCCTAGAGGTCAATCTGAATCTATCTCGGTATTTCCATGAATTATTTACAGCTTGGAAGAGGGAATACCCTTACTCTCTTAAAAAAATTATACCATCAAAAGGTACTAGAATAGTCTCCCTTCCTTCCTGTCCTAGCAAATCTGGTTAGCAAGAAATCAACAAATCTTCAATGGATGACCTCCAATCGTCAGTAATATCTTGTTAAGGACTTGGGGCTTGGTAGCTAAATTCCTTTCTTCAAAAGGAGTAAAACCAATAGACATCAATCAAATTCAACAAGAGGAGAGAAACTGGATCAGATATGAAATGAGTAGGCCTAATTGGGTAAGCATCACCAAATTAAATCCACATATTCAGAATTGGAAAATAAGGCTAAAAAATGAAGAATTCATCCAGTGGATGAAAAATTTAAATAGACCCAACCTCTTTTTTATGGCGCTTCAAAAGAAAATCCAGGCAAAGCTCGAGCTAGAGGGTTGCTTATAGAACTAGGTGGGAATAACCCAATTGCCTACGAATGGGGTCTTGGGGAAAACTAAAACAACAAGGTAGAGGCTTATAGACTATTTTTGGGCACAATGATTTAAAAAAAAAGGAAAATACAAAATTTAGTAATATTGGGTGACTTGGCCATAATAATTCAAGCGATGGTGGAAAGAAGCAACCCAACAAACATGGCATTGAGTAAAATCATAAGAAGAATCAAACACAATTTGGTTAAGCCGTGCTCCCTTAGACTCCTCGTGATCTCTTTGCTGCTCTCTCGCTCCTTCTCTCTTTTTTCTATTTATTTGCCTCACTATCTCTCCCTTCTCCATCTCCTGTCGTGGCCTGTTCTTTCCTTTCTGCCTTGTGCTCCCCCCTCCCTCTGCATTTATCCTCTCACCTCATTTGTTCTGTGTTTTTTGGTTATCTTTTCCTCTCCTTTGTTGCAGACAAGTTCTCTTGCTCCCCTTCTCCCTTCGCGATTCTAAGTCTCTTAGCCTCCTCGCTGCACTCTATCTTCTTTCTGGGCACAACTCCATCTTCCTGCAAGCTGCTCCATCTACCTGCTTGCAGTCCTTTATTCCTCCCTATCTTCATAATCCCTCCTTCTCTTCGTTGGGTCTCCCCTCCATTGCACTCTCCTCCACCCCTCTGTTGCAACAATATTGTATAATCTTCTGTCATCAAAGAAGAGTTTGGGTTGCTCTCAGCACAACCATGGATATGAATCCATTAGATAGAGCGTCCCAAAATGATAAATGTTTTTTTTGCAGGGAAAACAAATTCATGATTGATCAACTTCATGAGACAATTAAGGACTATAGGATTCAGTCCAAGTCTAAGAATTCTCTCCTGAAAAAACAACTCAATGATCAGAACTCTGAAATCGAAACACTCAAGGACAAGTTCCAACACATAGAGGACTCTTTCAACTATCTCAAGGGCCTTATCACCAACCAACCTGGTGAGAAATCTAACTATCAAGGCAACAAGATCCGGTCTCATCAAGAACCTTCAGTGAACTTGTTTTAGATGATCTTTGATCAGATTCTACTTTAGCATTTTTGGCACTATTTTAAAGCTTTCGTATGTTATGTAAATGTAAATATTTTCTCAATCAGTTTTTCAGGCTCTATAAGTAGAATGTAGTTGGAAATCTGGGTAATTTTGGATGTAAGGCTTAGGGAACGTAGGACTACACTCCCTTTTATTCCTATATTAGCGAGCTATACTCCAAAAAATCTTTTGTAATGGGAGCTTGCTCCTTTTTCCTTTTGGAATAGAAACCACAATAACCAATCTTTTTAAAAAAAGGTAAGTAGTCATAGGACTTACATAATACTTCAAGCTCAAAAAAAAAAATGTTTCTAGATCCTCAGTTCTTGAGCCATGAAAATTAGGAAGAATCACTACTACGTTTGGGCAGAAATTCCACTGGTAGAATCCTACGGAACAGATAAAATCGAAAAAAGTGTTAGAAGTTAAAAGTATTTTTTTTGTTAAAATCCCAAGGCCCATTAAATATTTCATTGGAGTTCTTTAATGGTCGAATATTCGACAGATTGTACTATCCCATTAATTATCTGATAGTTTCCTACAATATCTCTTGTCGTCGAATATCTGACGTGTGTTCTTCTACCATTGGATATCCGACACTATATCTAATGTGAAAATGTGTTGTCCAGTTTCTGACTAATAGAAAATAATCATTGCATAATGTTCAATTCTACAATTGATGGATTTTTTCCTAAACAATGTCTAATATGGGACTGCTTTACGTTGATCAATTTAACTAATTAAAATAAATATAACATAAATATTATAATTAATATAACATTATTATATTACTATAATTAATATATATATATATATATATATATAATATATATATATATATATATATATATATATATATATATATATATATATAGAGCGAGAGAGAGAGAGAGAGATCATATACCTTTGACATAGTTGCTATATATATTAGTTGTGATTGTTTTGAAAGGTTGTAGGCTTATTTTGAGGTTAATTTTTGAACAAAATCGTCACTAAAAGTTTGGTAACAAAAAATGTCACATAACATTCTTCAAGGAGACCAAGGATATGTGTAGGGATCAACATCAAAGGCTTCTAGTGAGGATGGAAAATGTTATTGCCCTCGTGGAAATTGCAAAGGCTTGAGGTCAAGGAGAATTCTAATAAAATCAGTTAAAAAACATTGTAGAGACTATGGACATGCTAAAAGTGGACATGAATATCATCCATTTGTAAGTTATCTATTATATGTCTTTTTATTGTAGGTTATTTTTGTAAATTTGTATATGTATATTGTGTTCAGATTGTATGTCTTTGTATTGTAAATTGTATTCTATTTCTATTGTAAATGTATTTTATAATATTCTTTTAGGAGGTGTTTGAACTATGTTGTCATTTTGATGTGGACTAGAAATATTATTTGATTATTTTCACTAGGGTCAATTAAGGGGTTATTTCAAGCTAGGGGTTAATTAATTTATGGGATTATGGATAAGGGGTTATTAATGTTTAAGAGTTTAGGGCTTAGGGGTTAGTGGTTTAAGGGCTTCGAGAATGGGGTTAAGGTGTTAGGGGGTTAATATGGACCTAGAGGATTTAGAGGTTAGTCATGGGTTTTTATAGAGCATTATTAATAAGTTTTTAAAGTATATTATGCAAAATATGTAATTAATAAAGAATATGAAATTATGATGATGAATGCAAAATAAGATCAATATGTTTTTTACTATGGTCGTGAATATATTTCTTAGAAAGTGTCTCACTTTAACCTACATGTCCATAAATAACATATTTCTTAAAAAATTTCAACATATTCTTAAATAGCTTGATAAATTGCACAATAATCATCATTGATTTGTTGTCTTTGTTTCTTGGTCTCACCTAATTAGTTGTCTTTCTCTTTGTCTTTGTTGCCTTCATTTTCCTTATATATTATATTTGTAGACTGTTGTTATATCGACATTTAAATATTGGCTATATATACTAATATTAATTTATTGATTTTAATTGTATAGTACCGGCCCCCTAGGGCATTGATCGACAAGGAATAGGTGGTTGTAGTACAAGTGTCTGTTCAAGAACATGGAGAGATTAATATTGAGGATCAAGCTAATGATGCTATGGAAGAAGATAATGATGTTGATAACATAGTTGAAGAAGACGGGACAAATAGATTGATCTAGAAGACATTTAATAATGTTGGAATGGATGATGATGACAACCAGTATGATGACCGTGATTTTGATTTACTTGTACTTGAGATGACAACTAAACCTCTTTATGAAGACTCAAAAACATTTATTCTCTCCGTTGTGTTGTTTCCGATCAACTTAAATGTGGTGAATAGTTTGTCAAACACATGTGTGACACATCTCTTAAGGTATGTAATATATTTTGTGGCATTTAGTATTATATACATGATAAAGCAATTATTTTTCCGTTGTTTTTAATGTTAGTACGTTCATCTGCATAGTTTCATTAATTTGTAACATTTGGATGCAATATGTATGATTAATATTGTTTAGTACATTAATCAATACTATTTTTTTATGTTGTATATTATTAGGTGAATTTTTATTACCACCGTCAAATGTTTTACCTTGTAAATACCGATATTTACATGTTGTTATGAATATTGGAATAGAGTATCAAGTTATTCATGCATGCCCTAATGATGATATTATCTATTATAAAGAACATGTGTTGAAAGACAAATGCCCAAAATGTGATGAAAGTAGATATCAAATCGATAAAGTAACAAAAAAGGTGCCTCACAAGGTTCTTCATTATATCCCCATAATTCCATGTCTGCAACAATTGTTTTCGCGCAAAAGCGTAGAAAAACTTGTGGATTACCATGCAAGGAATAGAAGTGAAGAATGTGCTTTTCAAATGGCTGCAGATGGATATGCATTTAGGAATATAGAGGAAAAACAACCAGAGTTTAAAAGAGAACCTCATAATCTTAGGATTTCATTAGCAACTAACAATGTCATTCCATTTGGAGAGGCCAAATCTACTTACTCGGCTTGACCCAGTTTTGGTTATCAACGATAACATTCCTCCATGGAAGTCAATAAAGAGGGAGCACAAAATGTTGACAATGATTGTTACAGGTATTAATTTGTTTAGAATAATTTTTTTTTAGCACAATAACATCTCATTTGTCTTGTTTGTTTCATAATCATGTCCTATATTTTTTTGTTAATTTAATCATATATGTTCAATAATGTCTTATAGATTTTTTTATTTACTCATTTATGTAGTAATTATGTATTGTATGTTCAATCAATTAGGTAAGTACCAGGTCAAATATATGAAAGTATATATCAAGCCTCTTATCGATGAGTTAGTGGAGTTATGGAACAATGCCACTATGTATGATATCTCTATACCAATAGTTTCACAAAGGGAATTTGAATTCCATGCAATGCTTGTATGGATAATTCTCGATGCCCCAGGGCTAACACAATTTTGTGGTATGTTATAACGTTACCATGCACTTTAATAGTGTTTAATTTTATGAAGTTCATTTCAAGTATGTTTTTTAAATATTTCGACCTTCATTATACATACTTCAAATAATTGATATAAAAATTATTCCATTTCTTGCAGGTCTTCAAACAAAGGGTAAATTTTCTTGTCAAGTTTATGGTCCTAAGATGAAATCTCGTCATTCAAGAATCTTAGGAAAGGAGGTGTTTGATGAGTATAGGCACTTCCTTTCTAAGAACCATATGTACCAAAGTATTAAAAAATATGTTTTCAATGGGAAAAAAGAGATTGGATTAATACTACGGAGAATGACACCTCATGCATGGAAGTTGCAATATAATAGAGTCTTTCAAGGAATGGATCGAATTGTCCATGTATCAATATAAATGATATGTTTGTATTATTTTATCTTTTTATTCCATTTTCTTCACTCTACTAATTGACATGTTATATTTTTGTTATAATATTTTTAACTATGATTCACATTATAGGTCATGAAGGGATTAATGATGTAGCACTTCCACGAGGAATGAAAAGTTATCCCGAACAATTTAATAGACTCACCTACTATGAGCACCTAGAAATTGTTCATTTGTTTGATACAATGCACATTGGGAAGAATGTAACATATATCTTATGGGGAATCTTAGATGGAATGAGAGATAAATAAAAATTTGTCAAGATTTGTAATGACATTAAAGAGGAAAACCATGCATTGCAAAGTGTGATTCATTCAAATAGTGATAGAAATGGCCAAAATATAAGCAACCTTCCATGGTTATTGATAGAGAAACAAAGCAAGCATGTTAAAGAGGTTATTGAAAAAATTAAATTTCCAACTAGATTTTCTTCCAACATAAAGAATATCCTAATAAAGAAAGGTGAATTAGGCGGGGTAAAAAGTCATGATTGGCATAATTTCATTTAGGTAATTATTTTGGTGTGTGTATATATATATATTATACATTGGTGAAACTTCTTGTTAATTAGTGTTTTTTTCTACCAATTTGGGAAAAATAATGATCGATCATTATTTTTATTACAATATGTTCTACTTGTTGGGTTCTGTTATATTCTTTCCATGACTAGTCCACATAGTTAAACGGGGGGTTAGAAGGGAGGCAGAGCCCCGCCTTCATTCCACCGATTGTGTAGTGGGAGGGGGGGGGAGGTCATAGGGGGTTTGAGGGGTGCAGGTAACCCCACTCTATGGGGTTTGGGGCAACGCCCTAGAAAATTTTGTTTTTGGACCCTATATTAGGTTGGGCGGACCTACCTATGGTTTTGCGCATGATTTTTCACACATGGTTTTGAACGCAATGGTTTTCGGTCCATGGTTTTGGACGCGATGGTTTTCGATCCATGGCATTGGATTCTTTGACATGTATAAAATATGTATTGTAACATTGAAAGGAACATAATGAAAAATCAAGCTAGTAGTCCTGGTTTTGGGATCCAGGGGAAATCTCTGTGTATATGTGTTTTATGTGTTATGCTCTTGCATTTTTTATTTTCTATGTTTTAGAATTCGTATGTAGGTAATTTCTGTATGGGGTTAAAACCTACATTTGGTATCGGGGTTGTTTTGGCTTCAAGGGGATGCCTTTATTGCTTAGGGGTTTCGCTTGGGCCTGTGGTAGACCTTGTTCTGTGGGAGATTTGCGGGATCCATTTTGGTGGTAAAAGAAGATGGCAAGCAGTGGAAAGATAGAGATCGAGAAATTTAATGGTCAGAGTTTTGAGTTATGGAAACTCAAGATGGAGGATTTGTTGGTGGATAAAGATTAATGGATCGTGGTATATCCAAGTACTAAACCAACGGGAGTGTCCGATGAAGAATGGAAGAAGTTGGATCAGAAGGCAAAGGGCACAATGATTGTGTGTCTCAGATTCAATATTTCTGAATGTATCAGGGGAAGCTACGGTGAAGGCTTTGTGGGGAAAGTTAGGGACTTTGTACCAGTCTAAGTCTCTGGTGAATAAACTATTCCTATGGAAAAAGATGTATAACCTAAGCATGAAAGATGGATACTTGGTGGCAGAACATCTAAATGCATTTAATACTGTGGTAAGTTAGTTCTTATCTGTTGATATTAGATTAAGATAAGTGCATCAGTTTGTTGTGTTCTCTACCAAATTCATGGGATAGTCTGGTTATTGCAATAGGTAGCAATGCAACTGCCTTGCAGTTTGATGAAATAGTCTCATCCTTGTTGACGAAGGAGATGAGACGGAAAAATATGGAGACCCAGAATGATGATGCCTTGTCTATACGAGGACGGTCCCAGAATAGAAACAAAAATAGTCATCGAGTGGGAGATCTAAATCTCCAGGAAAACCTGTAAAGGTGGTGAGTTGGAAATGCAGAAAGGAAGGGCACTATAAAAGGGATTGTAAATCTAAAGCTCCTGACAAAGGAAAGGGATCTGATGATGCTTCTTCTGCAGAGGCGAAAACCACCTCAGATGTAGGTGGGGATGTGTACTTGGCTTCTTCAAGTACACATGTAGATCATGAGGCATGGTTGATTGAACCAGGTGCATCCTTTCACTTCACTCCCCATAGAGAGTGGTTCTACGAGTATGAGAAATATGATGGTGGTGATATCTTCTTGGGGGATGACAAGAAGGCTAGAATCATTGGTCGCGGAAAAGTAATGTTGAAGTTCCAAAGTGGAAGGGTTGGAACACTTATGGGTGTTCTACATATTCCTGCATTGGCCAGAAATCTAATTTCTGTAAGCAAGATGGATGATGCAGGTGTAAAAATAGTGTTCAAGAAGGATACCTGCAAAATGGTTCGGGAGCACTGGTATTGATGTGGGGAGTTTGGATTGGAACTCTGTACAAGTTTCAAGGTAGCAGTATTATTGTTGGGTGCAATAGTTCTATGGTTCCTGAAAGTAGATTAGAAAATCTAGTGGTCTCTAGAGAGAAGACCATATTGTGGTATCAAAGGCTTGGACATATTGGAGAGAGCCTTCGAATACTTCATGGTAAAGGTATGGTAGAAGGTATGAGTAATAGCTCTCTGGATTTTGATTTCTGTGAAAATTGTGTATATGGGAAGCAGAATCAAGTGAGTTTCCCCTCTAGTGGTAAGAGGGAAAAACATATATTAGAGCTTGTGCATAGTGGTGTGTTTGGACCTGTAAAGGTTCCATCACTGGGTAAGTCTGTGCACTATGTATCATTTATAGATTACTTCTCAAGGAATAAATGGATATATTTCTTTAAGAATAAATCTAAAGTCTTTGACAGGTTTAAAGAATTTAAGGCTCTGGTGGGAAACCAGATAGAGAAGAAGATAAAGGTGATGAGGACAGATAACGGTGGAGAGTTTTGCAGTAAGGAATTTGAAGAATTCTGTAAGAAGTGTGGTATAGCATGGAAGAAGACTAATCCATATACACCTCAACAAAATGGAGTTGCAGAAAGAATGAACAAGACATTGATGGAAAGGGCAAGAAGCATGCTCAGTGGTGCCAGGTGTAGGACAAAAAATTCTAGGAGAAGGCGGTGGAGACTGCATGTTACCTAGTCACAAATCCCCTTCATCAACATGGAAAGATAAGACCCACAAGAGGAATGGACTGGTAAGAAACATCTCTTTACAAATCTGAGGGTATTGGATGTGATGCATATGTACATGTTCCAAAGGAGAAAAGAACCAAGTTGGATAGTAAATCTGAAAAGTGCATCATTATTGGGTATAAGGATGGTTTAAAGGGTTATAAGCATTGCAACCCGGTAACAAGGAAGGTTGTGTACAACCGAGATGTGGTGTTCAGAGAGGTGAAAGATATTATTAAACATGAAGTCCAACCAAAGGAACTTGAGAAGATAGTGTTTGACCTAAAGGAGGAAGAATCAGACTCTACAGCAGAGGAGGAATCAGACGATGAAGAGCCACAAAGTCCGGGTGTGAGAAGATCAGTTCGAGAAAGAAAGCAACCAGAAAGGTATAGTCCATCTGCTTTCTATTCAAATTTTTCTTTATCTATTACTAATGATGATCCCAGAACTGTGAGGGAAGCAGTAGATTCAGAGGATGGAAAACTCTAGAAAGAGGCCATGGTTGATGAAATGACATATTTGCACAAAAATGAGACCTGGGATCTAGTAGAGTTGCCAGCTGGAAGTAAACCCATTGGCAGCAAATGGGTGTTAAAAAAGAAGACAAATGTAGAAGGAAAGGAGGAGAAAAACAAAGCTCATCTGGTAGCAAAAGGTTATTCCCAGGTGTCGAGAATTGATTTTGGTGATATTTTTTCTCCTGTTGCCAAGGTAGCTTCTATTAGATTACTTTTATCTGTTGCTGCTACTTTTGATTTTTGAGGTAGAACAGATGGATGTGAAGACAACATTTCTTCATGAGGATTTGGAAGAGGAGATCTACATGAAGAAATCTGAAGGTTTTGTAGTGAAGGGTAAGAAAGAACTGGTATGCAAGTTAAAGAAGTCTATGTATGGGTTAAAATAGTCACCAAGGATGTGGTATCCGAAATTTGATACATTTATACGGGGACTTAGCTTCACCAGAAGCAAAACAGATCATTGTGTGTATTTTAAATTAATTGGTGACCATGTTATTTATCTAGTCTTGTATGTGGATGATATGTTGTTGGTTGGAAATGACAAAGAAATTATCTAGGATTTGAAGACCCATTTGTCCTCCAAATACATGAAAGATCTTGGTGCTGCAAACTATATTTTGGGCATGGAAATTAAAAGAGATTGGAAAAAAGAGGAAGCTCTGGTTAAATCAGAGGAAGTATGTTGAGACAATATTGCAGAGGTTTAATATGTAGGATAGTAAACCGATGAAGGTTCCTATTCCTGTAGGTGTAAATTTATCTACTGAACAGTGTCCCAAGACATAAGAAGAGGAATAGGACATGTCATGTGTTCCATATGCAAGTGCAGTCGGTATCCTGATGTATGCGATGGTCTATACTAAACTAGACATTGCACATGCAGTGGGAGTATAGAACAGGTTTATGTCAAAAACACGAAAGGAGCACTGGACAACAGTGAAGCGGTTTTTCAGGTATTTGCGTGGCACTAGTGATTATGGTTTGTGCTACCAAGGAAGACCAGGATTGGAAAGAGTGTTGGATATTCGTGGATTTGTTGATGCAGACTGGGCTAGAGATCTCGATCAAAGATGATCTACAAGTGGGTATGTGTTTAACCTATTTGGAGGTGCAGTCAGTTGGATGAGTAAGAAACAATTTGTAGTGACACTATCAACTACAAAGGCAGAATACATGGAAGCCTCTCATGCAAGCAAGGAAGCAGTTTGGTTGCAGAGATTGCATTCAAGTATGGGGTTAGTATAGGGAGCTATAAGGATATACTGTGACAACCAAAGTGCAATTTTCTTGGCAAAGAACCTTGCATATCATTCAAAGACAAAGCACATTGATGTTCAGTATCACTTTGTGAGGGATATGATAGAAGACAAAATGGTGTTGCTAGTAAAGGTGGACAATTTAAAGAACATTGTAGATGCATTGACAAAATTTGTGAGCTCTCAAAAGTTCTCTTGGTGTAGAGAAACAATGGGCATTGCAGGGCTCGATAAATGACTAAGCTCTCTTGTAGCCCCCTGTGGAAAGAAAACAACAAGTGGGAGAATGTTGGGTTGTATTATATTCTTTCCACAACTAGCCCACGTAGTTAACTGGGGGTTAGAAGGGGGGCGGAGCCCCCCCTTCATTGCGCCGATTACGTAGAGGGGGGGGGGGACCATAGGGGGTTTGAGGGGTGTAGGTAATCCCACTCTATGGGGTCTGAGGCAGTGCCCCAGAAAATTTTGTTTTTGGACCCTATATTATGTTGGGCGGACCTATCTATGGTTTTGTGCATTATTTTTTGCACATGGTTTTGGACGCGATGGTTTTCGGTCCATGGTATTGTATGCTTCAGCATGTATAAATATGCATTGTAATATTGAAAGGAACATAATGAAAAATCAAGCTGGTAGTCCTAGTTTTGGGATCCAGGGGAAAATCTCTATGTAGGTGTGTTTTATGTGTTATGCTCTTGCATTGTTTATTTTCTGTGTTTTAGAATTCGTATGTTGGTAATTTCTGTACGGGGTTAAAACCTACACTACCTTTATCTCCCCCTGAAAACTTTTAAAACAATTTCAAACAAGTTATATATGACCTTAGAAAATACATGAGGTAAGTGGAGATTTATGTGCAAAGTGTAATTTTTTCAATAAGTTGTTGTGACACATATTTTTGACTGCATGTTTTTTTCTTGTCATCATGTACTATATGATATTTTTTGTTGTTGAAACTTGTGATTTTCTTGCTTCATTTGTAGATGGTTTTCATCTAAAGAAATTGAGAAAAAAATATAAAGTATTGGAGAAAACAAATTCCTCGTCTAATGTGTAAAATGCAAAAGTATCTACCCTCTGGAATTTTTCAATGCACAAGAACACTACCTCATACACCAAGTCGAGGAGATTGAAAAGTGTGGACCTATACACACAAGATCAATGTGGATGGTTGAGAGGCACTTGAAATCACTAAAGGCTTTGATCTAACAAAGAGCATGTCCCAAGGGTTCTATGGTAGAGGGATATATGGTATCAAACCATGGTTTATAATCGTCAATATAGTGATGAAATAGGAAATAGTATTAACGCATTGGATTGCATTTGGGATGTCAACTCTATGGACAATTTTGAAGGGGAGCACCTATTGGGGAAAGGTAGAATGAGAAAAGTGATATGTAGGTAGATATATAGTGGAGATTTATAGCACATTTGACTTTTTTTGTTTTTATGTATATCGTACTTATTTATTTTTTCGTCTTCCTGCATAATCCATTATTATGAAGGAATAACATGGTAACTAATTATATATGCGTGAATTGTTTTATTTTAATATAGTCAGTCGAGAGTGGCATACAATACATTTATACATTGCAAATAATAAAGATTGGATGAAGGTATTTATTGAACGACGCAAACAAGATAATAATGGTAGGTTATCATGGTATGGTGTGTCTACATTGGTCAAAGAAGCTCAACGTGATGGAGATACCAATCTTACACAAAGGGAAATTGATTTAACATATGGATTAAAATATTATCAGGCAAGCATATTCACACATACTAATTAGTTTTTTTACAATTATATTAATGCATATGGCGTGTTTTTTGTCTTAATTTTAAAATTTTTCAAGTATAAATATGCATGCTTATCAATTGACAATGCATTTTTTATGTGTTTGATGTATTGCATTTGAAACACCACAAAAAAATGTGGTGCAATGGCCACACATTTCGCATCAAAAGTTGGATGAAAAGATGAAAAAATTTGATAGTGGGATAGCTACAATATTTCAAGTTATCAATGTTTCCTCTAAAGGTGATAGACATTCAGAACTCTATGAGAATAGATACTATGGGTATCTTCATGATATACTTGTGTGTGACTTTAAATCCTTCAAAATAGTTGTGTTCAATGTCAAATGGTTTAGGCTACGAATCCATGAATGTAACCTTGATAGAACTGTTATTGAGCATGTTAACGAATTTACCACAGTTTATTCAAGGAATATTGAGCCGGGCTCAGAGAAACATGTTCTTCCAAGACAATGTGAAAAAGTATTTTATGTAGACATTCTAGGTAAAGAGGGTTGGTCATATGTTGTTAGATATGGTCCCAGATGAAGGCCTGTAAAGTATAATGTAGCGGAAGAAGATGAAGTTGAAGAAGAAGATGATGTAGAGGAGCAGGGGGCTCATGCAGTGTCAGACGAAGATGTCAAAGAAGTTCAAGGAATATATGTTAATGGAGACAATGTTAATTTGGATGAACTATATGATATTGACATTGTGTCAGAGGAAGAACTTGAAGAAGTAGAACCAAATGTAGAAGAACATGTTCCAGATGATGATGATGTTGTTGATATGGTGAATCCTTTGTACAGGAATTTTAAACTAGATGAGGAAGAAGATTAACGATATCAAAATGTTGAAAAGTATGAGGTATGTATTTATATTTTTTTAGTTTCTTTGTTCGCTAAATTCGTTCACTTTTATTTTTTTTTCCTAGTTTTGAATGTTAATGTTTTTATGTTATTGGGTATCGGGGAATTGAGAGTGATGTGAGAGGGTTGGGAGGCGGGTGGGGGGGGGGGACATATGAGCTTCCACCTTCACGTGGTTTTCCTTGTTAAGTAGAAAATATATTATTCTTGAAACGAAGAGAACCTCATTTACGTTTATATCATAATTTCGAATTTTGACTTTAATGGTTTGATAAGCAGACGTACCAGGCGAGTTGGGCAACGGGTGAACTAGGCGACACACTGGTTAGACATACATGCGAAGTAAGGTCATCCCATTAATTCTTCCCATGAATTGAGTTACCATCAGGGTGTCTCATAATGATTTTTAGTAAACTGACTAAATTAATGTTTAAGTGTTAAAAGTCAGTTTATAATTCATTGATTATGTAGCACGAACGTACTAAAAATGATAATATTTTGTTTTCATTATGATCTAATGATTTGTGTTGACTAATTTGTACAACATGACAAATTCTTGTGCCTTGGACGCACCGACACAAAGGCAGAATGCCCAGGCACCCCTGGGGGCATCACGAGCTGGGCACTCTAGGGCATGTGCCCAGTAAGGGTGCCCATGTGATGAGTTGGTGGGTCTACTCGAATTTGAAAGGGGTTCCCACATAAAAAAGTAAGGATGGCCCATGACTACCTATGAACAAAGTTCCCCCTAAGGGGTCTCATAATGATTTTTAGAAAATTGACCAAAGTAATGTTTGGGTGTTAAAAGTCGGTTTATAATTGGTTGATTTTGCAACATGGTACTAAAAAATTATAATATTTTGTTTTCATTGATGAGATAATGATTTTTGTTCACTAATTTGCACAACAGGATAAACACCTGCGTCCTAGGTGCACCTGCACAAAGACAAGGTGCCTGGGTGCCCAATTTGGGCATCACGACATGCTGGTTGGCATGCCAAGGCACCCATGCGAAAAGTTGGTGGGTCGACCCAACTTGAGAAGGGGTGCCTGCATAAAAGAAGTACTGTTGGAACATGAGTGCCCATGAACAAAGTTCCTGCAAGGGGGCCTCATAATGATTTTTATAAAATTGACTAAATTAATGTTTGGGTGTTAAAGATAGTGTATAATTGATTGATCATGTAGCATGAGAATAAAAAATGATGATATTTTGTTGTCATTGATGAGCTAATTATTTGTGTTCATTCATTTGCACAACAAGGCAAACACTGCAACTTGGGCTCGCCCGCACGAAGGCAAGGCACCCGAGTGGCCATGGGGGTGTCGTGTGTTGGGCATGCCAAAGCGCTCACATAACAGGGTGCTCATGTGACAAGTTGGTTGGTCGGCCTGACTTGGCAAGGGGTGCCCTCACAAAATAAGTTATGCTAGCCCATGATTTCCGATGAGTAGAGTTCCCACAAGGGGTCTCATAATTTTTTTTAGAAAATTAACTAAATTAATGTTTTGGTGTTAAAAGTCAGTTTATAATTGATTGATCATGTAGCATGGAAATAACAAATGATAATATTTTGTTGTCATTGATGAGCCAATTATTTTTTTTCACTAATTTTCACAACAGTACGAACGCCTGCACCCTGGGTGTTCCCACATGAAGGCAGGGTGCCCAGGCGCCCATGGGGGTGTTGCGTCCTGGGCACGCCAGGGGGCTCGCCTGGCAAGGGCCCTCGTGTGACGAGTTAGTGGGTTGACCCGACTTGGCAAGAGGTGCCTGCAAAAAAAAAAGTAATGTTGGCCCATGACTGCCTGTTAACAAGGTTCTCACAAGGGGTTCTCATAATGATTTTTAGAAAATTGACTAAATTAATGTTAGGGTGTTAAATTTGGTTTATAATTGATTGATGGGCCCATGACTACCCATGACTTGAGAAAGGGGCCAACATTTAAATTTTTTTAATTTGTGCTTTTATGCATTTAAATTTGACGTGGTAATGGTAGATGCATGCATTGACGATATGGGAGGGTTTTGAGACTCAAATATGACTCACAGAAAGAATTTGACAATAAAACAAAAAAATGATAACATATATAAATGTCAAGGAGATGAAATTATTTATTAATATTTACCAGTTGCGGGATTATAATGTACTTCATAGTTCAGAGATTGAGAAAACTCCTTACCATTCCATTTGAGAAATTTTTTTACCCTTCATCAACATCTTTGTCATCATGAATTGCATTGTCACCTTCACCATAATCACCATCATCAACATCATCATCATCATCCTCATCATCTTTTTCATCCACTTCATCACTATAGTCATCATCTTCGTCGTCGTCATCATCATCATAATCATCATCATCATCGTCATCATCATCAACATCATCATCGTCGTCATTGACATCATCGTCATCGTCATCATCATCATCAACATCATTTATATGAAAAGGAATGATGCCTCAATGAATCACACATAATTTATTATATGTCTCTCTTATGCTCTTGGTGTCAATCTTATTGTTACTTGTTGTGGGCCTACCCCTAAGTATCAATCCACCAGTTAACATTGACCAATTAGTTGAAATTATGCCTTAATTAATTGACCCCACATAGAGTGACCTGTGAAAGGGGTCAATGTTGAAAATTTTCAGTTTGTGCTTGTATATATTGAAATTTTACATGGTTATAGTAGATACATGCATTGACATTATGGGAGGGTTTGAAGACTCATATACGAATATGGGATGGTTTGGAAAAGTGTATAATTTAGTAAGGTGTTTTGAATTATTATTATTTTCTATAACAATTTTTCACAAGTGGATAAAATGAACAATATGTTTTGAGTTATTATTATTTTCTTGTTATGTTTTAAAAAATTAGTCCAAACATATTTCATTCCATTCATCATGGTGTTAAGTATTTTTGAATGTTCTCTTCAACCCCATATATCCTATCCTTTGTTTTTACTTCTTTGGTTTTATGCCCACTTGGAAATTTTTTTGACTCAATAGGTTCCTTAATGTATATCCTCCACCCTTATAGCTTTTATCCTCTTTGGTTCTCTTAGTCATTGGGTAAACCTAACAAACTTATGTTTCTCATACATTTTTATAGATTGAGTTCCATAGGCTTAATTCCCAACCAAAGACACATGCACTTTATGATTTGGAACTCTCACTCCCAACCATCTTATGTCACATCACCTTCTATACCTCCGATATACTTCCCCTTATGATATCAACAATTATATATTTGGGTTTCAAATAATATTTAACATTTACCTTAGCCATTTCTCCACCTAGGATTTAATTTTCAACATTTACCCTATTCATTTCCCCACATAAGATTTACTTTTTATATGTGTATGAAAGTATCCTGATTTTCTATTTCTTCATGCTTTTGTTGAATGATGACTTTCCAAATGAGGAATAATGTAGCCTCTTTACTATAATTTAGTTATTGTTCAATGTATTTATTAACCTCTATATTGACAACTTTGGAGTTCCACCCTAAATTCAAACTTGATACTAAAATTTTCTTATCCAAATATGATGGACAAATGCATAAACACATTTTGCATTATTGGATGTCTTCTTAATACTTTCTTTATAAACATACATAAATATAATCCATTGACATTTTTTTCTTTCTATCAACTAATTGATGTTTACACCTTTCTCTCTCTATGTCTTATTTTTTCCTGTACCCTCTCTGCCCCCTCCAACTCCATCTCCCCCCCCCCATCTCTCTCTCTCTCCACCCTCCAACTTTGTCACTATCTCCCTCCCTCTCTCATTCTCTCCCCCTTCTCTCTATATCTCCTTATTTGTCTCCCTATATATATATAACCCCCAAAAATACATACTCTTTGATCTCCATCTCTCCCTTTTCACTCCATATCTCTCTTTCTCCACTTTTCCGTCTCTATGTATTTCTTATTCCCTCCCTCTATCCCCCACAATCATTCTCTTTGTCCCCCTCTCTCCTCTCTCCCCCCCATCTCCCTCCCCTCTTCCCCCCCCCCCATCTCACTCCCCTCTCCCCCCCCCCCATCTCCTCTCCCTCTCCCCCCTCCCCCATCGTCCCTCCCTCTCCCTGCCCACATCGTCCCTCCCTTCTCTCTCGTCTCTCCAAACCCTAGTTACATATTCTCCCTCCCTTTCTCCTTCTCTCTCGTCTCAAATTCCTTCTCTCCCCTATTCCTCCCACCCTATCTCTAATTCTCCCCTTGTCACTCCCTCTATCTCTCCACCTCTATTTCTTGTGTTATTCCCTTCCTAAATATCTAGAGTTTAATGTATCATGATATATTAATATATATTATAAATGACAAAGTTAATATTATATTAAATTTAATATTGTATTAAAAAAAAAACAATGAAACATAACATAATATCCATATATATAACATACATATTAAAGTAAATGCCAAAGCCCTGTTAACCTAGCTCGAGCCCGCCTCCGCCCACCTCTAAGTTGCAACACGAAAGCCTCCACCATCGCATGCAGAAGATGCACAGTTCCTTTGGAAAAAGAGGCAAATCCTTATAAAAATGGACTTAACGGCTCACTAAAGAAAATCACATCAGAAGAGGCTAAAGGGTCCTAAGCGGAGGTGGAAGGAACCCCAATTGCGATATCTAACTTATCGCATCGGAGGTAGGCCTTCACCTGATATTGGGACCCCAGACGAGCCGATTGCAATATGCAATTGTCGGTGATCAACGGATCGACAGATCGACGGTCAACATAACCAAAGGGAAGAGCCCCGGGCCTTTGCGATATGCGATAGCTATCTGCGACATGCGATGTCAGCCCTCAGATTAAGGAGTCAAATCAACGGTCAGGATTTGATCGGTAGATCGGAAATTGGCAAATCCCCGATATCAGGGTCATTTACACATGCGATTGCGACTTGCGATATGCCGATAAGGCATGGACCCAATAGGTTTATAGATGCGATTGCATATTATTTGAAGTCCGGCTAAACGACCAAAGATGTGTTTTTCGCGTGTTTCTCTGTGTATTGCATTATGTGTTCATTTTTGCACAGGAAGGAAAAACAACCTGTTTTCTAGTGCGTCGGTCCCTTTCCATTGGAAACCGCGATCACACCTGTGCCTTATGAAGCTTAGAGAGCCACAGTGTCCAGAGGGAATGATTCCTCATGATTGGGGACAAAGGAATAGATGGAAGCCATAGAGCTGAGGGTTCCTCAAAGGCCATAGAGGGAAGTGAAGGAGAAAAAGGAAAAACAACCAGGTTGCCTAGGCCAACGGTTCCTTTGTATTGCAAACTGCTTCTTGTGATGAAACAATCGGTATTTGATGATGGAGGCGGATTATAACCAATGTGTTACAAAAAGCACAGAGAACACAATTAGGGGATGGCAAAAGCACAGGTAGAGGAATGCTCAGAGAGAGCTCAATTGGGAGCAAGTTGAATGCTAAAAGCAGTTGGAGAGCCGAAGAGCTACTGTGCAAAGTAGCTGAGGGAGACTTTGGGGTCACTTGAAGTTCAAGTGAAAATCCAAAGATCTAAAGGTTGCCGAGGGCCAAAAAGCCAGATTCAAAGAGCTAGAGACAAAGCGAAAGCCGAAGAGCTAGAGCCAGAGCCAGAGCCGAAGAGCCAAAGCCAGAGCCAAAGAGCCAGAGCCAGAGCCAAGGGCTAGAAAGCCAAGAGCTTCAAGAGCCAGGGATAAAATGGTGCCTAAACCCATCGTTTCTATGTAAAACAGTGGAGTTGAGCCAATAGCTTGCAAAAAGGACTTTTCCATAATCCGAGAGAGCCTAGTTGAGTTGACTAGAGCTCACGGCGACGTAGCCCAAGTCTTTTGGGTGAACTCCAAATTAATACTTTTGTTTTGTGCTTGTTTTTACTACTGCATTATTTACTGTTATATGTATTTATATACCAGTACAAGCACATTTACATATCAGTACAAATAATAGATTTTAAAGCATATGATTAGTTTAAATCAAATACCAGCATACACCTATATTTTCAAGCATTTTTAATTCTGCATTGGTTAATCAATAAGACTTTGGAATATTTAAAGCTTTGGAAGTGGGAGAGGTTCTTGTAAGTTAGACAAGAAGCCTAAATTCCCTATTTTTAGATTGGGTGGTGTCAAAGCTTAAGATTGATTAACCACATCTTCAAAAAAATGTTATATCAAAATGCTTGATTGACAAAGCAAAGATTGCTTGTCTAAAAGCTATTTGGGCAGTCAAGGATTGATTGTCTAATTGATTGAATGCTTGTTGTAGACTGACTATTTTTTGAGTTTGCAGAGGTGAAAGGGAAGTTATTTGATAGCTTAGTCTAGGAAGGACAAATAGGAAGAATGGATGAAGACATTCTTCTATCCCAAAGGACCTCAAGGCAATCCTTGAAGCACAAGAGGTTTGTTGCAAAAGGTTGTTGAAATAAGCTCTTTATTAATCTTGTTTGAAGTTATTTGTTCATTAGCATAATGGCAACTTCTGCAAGTGAGTCCTCGAATTCTGCTTTCTTCACAAGATTCTTTGATGAAGACTCGAAGCAAGAATTGTCCACCATGATGGATATGGTGAGAGAAATGTATGAGGATGGAAGGAAGAGCAACATTCTTAGTGAGTAGTTGAATTCCATGAAGGAAGAGAAGCAATTGCTTTCTAACAAATTGCAGGAAATGGAGAGGCAACTTCATATTGCAAATATGAACCTAAAAAGGATGCATGAGTTGGAGACACAGCTCTTTGTTGCCCAAGAAGCCTTAGTCAAGTATCATCTTGAAGAAGAGGTAAACCATTATAGTTTTTCTTCAAATTCCTCTGAGAATGCTTATAGTAGTTCTTTTGAAAAACATAATAGAGGCATAGGTTCCAAGCTAATATCCAAGATGATCTATGAAGGAAAGGGCTTGGGAAAGCATGCACAAGGTATTGTTGAACCAATAATGGTTGAGAAAAGGCATAAGTATTTTGGTCTTGGATATGGACAAGCTTATAGAGAAAATTCCAATGCTGTCATGAAGGCCATTGAAACAGCTCCAAGAAGGAGTTGCATTACGGAGTGCGAGATTGTATTCAGGAGGAATGCCATAGCTTGAAACAACAATTGCAGGATGTAGGTGTTCAGAAGCACACACTTGAACCAGAGAGTTGGGGATAACAGCCTTGAAGAGTGTGATGGTGTTCCAAAGGGAGCCACTTCTTCATTTGCTTCACCTCCTCATGAAGGCAATAAAGGTGAAAGAGGCAAGTATAAATTTGGTTCTAAACATGTTCCTTTTGATTGTGCAAAGCATGATAAATTTCCACATAGAGATGGGAAAAGAATTGCATGTTCCTTTTTTGGTTTGGATAACCATAATGTTTCTAGATGTTGGAAGAGAATGAACACATACAGGAAACTTTTTCAGGAAAAGAAGCAAGAAGCCAAAGGTCCATTGGACAAGGCAAATCATGCTGTCAAGAGGATGCACATGCATTGCACTTACTGCCATAAGAAAGGACATCTTGCTTCAAAATGTTCGACTTTGAATCCAACAATGCTTCCACCAAAGCTGAAGAAAGTGGAAAGAGAAGATGGTAGAAATGGAAAGGTAGATTCCATGACTGATGTGTCTCGGGATGATTCACATGATGATGCTGATGTGCAGACAAAGGTAGTAACTTTGAAAGGGATTGGGTTGATTTCTTTGACATGCCTGTGATGCCATGTTGACTTGGGAGAAGTTAACTTGGTCTCCAAATGGAGATAATGATGAAGTGTTTCATCTTTTGAAGAGAGTCCTAATGGTCTTTTCTACATGGTTGACTTGAAGGGTCATTTGTTTAAAGGCATGTTTTGTGGGCTTGTTATCTAGTCCATCATTTGTATGCAGATGTAAGACATGGAGGTGTTCACAAGCTGTGAAATCTGTTTCTTTTGTTGAAGCAGGAGTTTAGGCCATTCCATTTGTTGTCTGTGTTTCTGTTGTTGTTAATAGTTGTTGATGGCAGCCTTTCAAACAGGGACAAATGAAAGTTTTGTGGAGCATATGAACTTCACATTTGTTTGAGCCACCTTGGATCAATGATCAAGGAAAAGAAGTTCAAACCACCTTCAATGACCAGTTCAGCAGAAGTTCTGCACGAAGGCAAGGAGGAAGATAGTTCTTCCCAGGGAGACCAGCCCATCTAAGAAGGGAAGTGGTCAGAAACTTTGGTTAGAGGAAATACGCAAGACAATTGTAGGGAGGCTGAAAGAAGAGGGTGAGTCACTCTCATTTACTGCTCAGATCAGTATATCAGTCTTTTGGAGACCAAAAGTTCTCTTAGTGGGAAGGCATGATCCAAAAATGGATCCTAGATAAACCTCTAAGTCTAAAAGACCTCATATAAGAGGTAAAAGGTGCCAAATGGCACAAATCCTTTGTAGATTAAAGGAAAATGAAAGTCGTAGGCTGCTCTTAGAAATAGTCTCATTGTAGATATCTCTTCATTCTAAATCCAACGCAACTCAAACGGGTGAAAACAGACTTCAGATGCAGAAGTGATCACATGTAGAAGATGCCCAGTTCCTTTGGAAAAAGAGGCAAATCCTTATAAAAATGGACTTAACGGCTCATTGAAGAAAATTGCATCGGAAGAGGCTAAAGGGAGGACTCAAGCGAAGGTGGAAGGAACCTCGATTGCGATATTCAACTTATCGCATCGGAGGTAGGCCTTCACCCGATATCGGGACCCTAGACGAGCCGATTGCGATATGCGATCGTCAACGATCGGCGGATCGGCGGTCGACATAACCAAAGGGAAGACCCCTGGGCTGATGTGATATGTGATAGCAATCTGCGACGTGTGATGTCAGCTGTCAAATCGAGGAGTTAGATCAATGGTTAGGATTTGATCGGCAGATCGGTGATCGGCGAATCCCCGATACTAGGGTTGTTTACACATGCGATTATGACTTGCGATACGCCGATAAGGCGTGGACCCGATAGGTTTATAGATGCGATTGCATATTATTTGAAGTCCGGCTAAACATAAAAAGATGTGTTTTTCACGCGTTTCTCTGTGTATTGCATTATGCGTCCATTTCTGCATAGGAAGGCAAAATGACCAGTTTTCTGGTGCGCTGGTCCCTTTCCATTGGAAACCACCATCACACTTGTGTGTTATGAAGCTCAGAGAGCCACAGTGGCGATAGGGAATGATTCCTCATGATTGGGGACAAAGGAATGGATGGAAGCCACAGAGCCGAGGTTCCTCAAAGGCCATAGAGCCAAGTGAAGGAGAAAAAGGAAAAATAACCGGGTTTCCCAGGCCATCGGTTCCTTTGTATTGCAAACTGCTTCTTGTGATGAAATAGTCGGTATTCGATGATGGAGGTGGATTGTAACCAATGTGTTACAAAAATCACAGGGAACACAGTTAGGGGACAATAGAAGTGCAGGCAGAGGAATGCTTAGAGAGAGATCAATTGGGAGCAAGCTGAATGTTGGAAGTAGTTGCAGAGATGAGAGAGCAGAGAGAGTTGAAGAGATACTGTGTAGAGCAGATGAGGGAGACTTTGGGGTCACTTGAAGTTCAAGTGAAAAGCCAGAGAGCTGAAGCTTGCAGAGGGCCAAGAAGCCAGAGCTGAAGAGCTAGAGCTAGAGCCAAAGCCAAAGAGCCAAAGCCAGAGCCAAGAGCTAGGGCCAAAGCCGACGAGCTAGAGCGAGAGCTGAGGGCCAGAAAGCTGAGAGCTTCAAGAGCCAGGGATAAAATGGCGTCTAAACCCATCGTTTCTATGTAAAATAGTGGAGTTGAGCCAAGAGATTGTAAAAAGAACTTTGCCATAATCCCATAGAGCCTAGTTGAGTTGACTAGAGCTCAGAGAGACGTAGCCCAAGAGTTTTGGGTGAACTCCAAATTAATATTATTGTTTTGTGTTTGTTTTTACTACTGCGTTATTTACTGTTATATGTATTTATATACCAGTACAAGCACATTTACATATTAGTACAAAAAACAGATTTTAAATCATATAATTAGTTTAAATCAAATACCAGCATACACCTATATTTTCAAGCATTTTTTATTCTGTAGTGGTTAATCAATAAGACTTTGGAATATTTAAAGCTTTGGAAGTGGGAGAGGTTCTTGTAAGTTAGACAAGAAGCCTAAATGCCCCATTTTCAGATCACATGGTAAGATATCCATCACTTGGGTCGAATTTGTTTATGCAATTGAAAGGAAGTTTTATCCTTTAGCCTATATGCAAAAAGCCATTATGAGTTGGCAGAATTTTAGGTAGCTTAAAGGCCAAACAATCCAAGATTATACATAGGAGTTTAGGAAAAGGTCTTTGTTATTAGGAGTGAATTTGAATTCCCAAGATACACTAATGAAATATATTAGGGGTTTACATTCCTATCTAAAACATACTATCCTTATGTTTAATCCAAATAATTTAGATGAGGTATGTGTGCAAGCCACCCACCTTGAATCTAGAGGAGAGAACAATCAGGAAGAGGGTAGAATGAGGATTCCATTCAAGGGTAAGGAGAAAGAAAATGGTGGAAAATGGAAGCAAAAGAGGAATGCAAGTGTGAAGAAAGAAGGGGAGAAAATCACATGCAAACATTGTTCCAAAGATGGGCATGATGAAGCCCATTGCTGGAAATTGCATCTTGAATTAAGGCCTAAGAAACAAAACAACAAGGGAAAACAAAAGACGACCGCTACCACACAACATGACCTTGGTTTAGATTCTGGTGATGAGACCAAGATTTTAGCCATGGTTACAAAAGGAAAATAAACTGTTGCAAGCACTATTTCATCACATAGTCAAAATAACACTCCAAATGAAGAGCCAAGAATAGAGTTGTTTCATGTTAGAGTGATTTCAAATCATACAAATATTGATGCATTATTTGATAGTGGGTCACAATCAAACTCGATTTCAGAAGACTTGGTTAAAAAACTAAACCTTGAAATTGTACCTCATCATAAGACATATCCATTGGGTTGGATAGTTAACAATGCAGATTTATAGGTTACAAGGAAGTGTTTATTCAAGTTTGCCATTACTAAGAAGTTCATTTATGAAGTTGAGTTAGATGTAGTTCCACTTGACATCTCAGGATTCATTTTGGGTAGTCCTTATTTGAATGATAGGAAAGAATTATTTTATCGCAATGACAACAAATACATATTGCTCAAGAATGGGGTGGAGTACATAGTGAGAGCCCATCGCAAAAAGATTAACATTTCTTTGGTTAATGCAGGGTAGATGAAGAGACTAGTAAATGCAAGAATTTTTTTTTTGCTTCTCATGACAAAGAAAAAGAATGACATTGATTATGAATCTTTTGAAGGTTGTGATGATAAATTGAAATCTTATTTGTTTGATGTGGTAAACAAGCATGGCGAGATGTTTTAGGAACCAAAGGGGTTACCTCCCAAGAGGGGAATTCAGCATGAGATTCAGTTGCAACAGGATGTTCCACTTCCAAACATTGGTATGTATCGCATGTCTATTATGGAGAGTTTGGAAATAAAAAATCAAATTCAAGAATTGTTGAGAAAAGGTATCATACGCCCATCTACTTTGCCATGTGGTTCGCCTATTATCTTGGTGCCAAAGAAGGATGGAACTTGGTGCATGTGTGTGATTTTTTGTGCACTAAACAAAATCACGGTAAAGAATCATTATCCATTCCCAAGAATTGACGATTTTCTTGATCAGTTGAGGTATGCAAATTATTTCACTAAGTTAGATTTACGAAGTGGTTATCATCAAGTTAGGATAGCTCAAGAAGACATTTGGAAAACTGCATTTAAAACTAAACAAGGATTGTTTGAGTGGCTTGTTATGCCTTTCTGTCTTACAAATGATCCAGCTACATCCATGAGGGAAATGAATGATGTATTGAGACCATTTCTAGATGATTTTTTTATTGTCTACTTAGATGATATCCTCATATGCAGCAAGTCAAGAGATGAACATGTCATGCATGTAAAAAAAGTACTTGATGTCTTGAGACAAGAACAATTGTTTTTAAATATGTCAAAGTGTGAATTTGGCAAGAGTTATTTGGTGTATTTGGGACACATTGTTGGAGGAGGTGAACTAAAGATAAACCCCTCCAAGGTTGAGGCCATTCTGAATTGGCCCAAGCCCAATACAGTTACAGAGGTAAGAAGCCTTTTAAGAGAAACACAATATTGGAGAAATCTTATTGCTAATTTTTCTTCCATTGCAGCTCCATTACATGCATTGATAAGTGTCAAGAAAGTATTCCATTGGGGATATGTACAACAGAAAGCATTTGATGCTTTGAAGAAAAATATAAGTTCAACACTGGCATTAACACTTCCGGATCTTGGACAACCATTCGAGATTCAAATGGATGCAGGCAATTATGCCATGGGAGCAGTTCTATTGCAACATGGTAAGCCCATTTTATTTGATTCTAAAATATTTAATGGAGCTGTAACTAACTATCCCACATATGATAAATAACTTTATGCATTGGTACAAAGTGTTAAGAAATGGAAGCACTATTTGATGGGAAAGGAGACCATCATCCATACTGACCATCAACCATTGCAATATTTACAATCACAATCAGAGTTGCAACAATCACAATATTTCAGATGGATGGGTTTTCTACAACAATTCCATTTGGTTATTAGGTATAAAAAGGGAATCTACAATAAGGTAGTTGATATGATTTCAAGGCCTATTGTAAATGCATCTGTTATAATCAAGCATAATTTTGTTTTGCATGAAAGTTACATAGAACAATATGCAAATGATAGTGACTTTCAAGAATTATATACAATCTCGAGTCAAGGAAACCAAATTGAAGAGTTGGATTATCATGTACATAACAGTTTGTTGTATCACTTGGGCAAGTTGTGTATTCCACAGGAAGAAAAAAACAGTATCATAAGGGAGGCACACACTTCATTGATTGTTGGACACTTTGGTGTAGGCAAGACAATAGTGAATCTTCAAAGGTATTGTTATTGGCCACGCATGTTGGATAATGTTTCTCGTTTCATAAGGGGATGTTCTTTATGTGCTACAAGTAAGCCTAGCAATAGGAAACTTGGTTTATCTACTCCACTTCCAGTACCTTTGTGTCCATGGGAGAGTATCTCAAAGGATTTTGTAGGAGGTCTTCCATTATCAAGGAAAGGTCATGATTACTTGTATGTAGTTGTAGACAGGCTCAGCGAAATGTACATATTAACACCATGTAAAAATAAATTAAAGTTGGACAAACATCTCATATTTTCTTCCAAAACAATTGGGTTCATTTTGGTCTTCCTATTTCTATTGTAAGTGATCGCGACTCTCGATTTGTTGGGAATTTTTGGTCAAATTTGTAGGACATGATGGACACAAAGTTGAAGAAGAGTACAACCTTTCATCCACAAACAAATGGACAAACTGAGGTGGTCAATAGAACACTTATTCATTTTCTTAGAGGATATTGCAACAAACATCCCAAGTTGTGGGATGAACAGTTGCATTACATACAACATGCATACAATAGGGCAAAGCATTCTTCCACAAACACATCGCCATTTGAGGCATGTTATGGGTACTTGTCAAGATCGCCATTAGACTTAATCTTTGAGAAAGATGTCACCATCGAAGGTAACAATGAAATTGATAAGGCAAGGAAGTTCATAGAACAAATTTAGTTGATACATCATACAATGTAAGAACAACTTGAGAAAAAGTCAAAGTAGCTACAAGGCAAGGCATGACAAACACCGAGTTGAACATAAATTTCAAGTTGGCGACAAAGTTTGGTTATATATTAACAAAGGGAGACTTCAAGGGGAAGGTAAAAAGCATAAACCAATCCATTATGGTCCTTTTAAAATTCTGGAAAAGATTGGTAACAATGCATTTAAGCTTGATTTTCCTCCTTATATGCAAATATACTATGTTGTTAATGTTGAGAAATTGAGATTATTTGAGCCTGCTTTGATTGATGATCAAGGAGAGCATATTCAGCTGCCATCAATAGATGATTTCTTTCCAGAATATCTAGATGAAATTTAGCAAGATCTCATACTTGACAAAAGAACCAGAACTTCAAAGAGAGAGGATGTTGAATACCTTAGAGTGGGACTCAAGGGACAAAAGCCTTCTCAAGACAAATAGTTGCATATTGAGAAGGTGAGGGAGATGTACCCTCACCTGATGAACAATTGATAGTATCTTTTGGGGTCCAAAAAGATTCTATTGGGGAGGAGTGATCACGTGCTCAGTATTTAGCTCAAAAATCAAAGTTCTCATATTGTCTCGAAACCTAAATGACCGTGCCCGTATCGGAAAAAAAATCCTAATGCAACTCGTTTCGTCGAAAACCGAGTTCGTATGAGAAAGTTATTGTGTTTTGATCGCTTTGCTAAATAGGTGAAATTTAAAAAATAAAATACCCAGTCACTACACAGTGAGTAGACTGTATTGCTGACGTGGCAGGTGACTAAGCATGGTCAATGGTTGGTCAACAACGAATTAGGATTGGACAAGTGTCACCATATGGTTGGGTTTTACAATGGTGATTTGGCGCATTCTTATTGTTTTGATTTTAAACCAATTGGAGAATGCCACGTGACACCTCCAAAGGGTTGGGTTGGTGGTCTATTATGGAGCAAAATTTATTGGCGGATGTCGGGGTCGAACCCATGACCTATCACCTATAAACACTACGCCTTAACTGTCTACTATACCCAATGGTTCTTAACCACTAAGTTCCTGAAATAAATTTATGTTGTATTGGTATGGAGTTCAGCGATTAGGGAAGGGCCAGCCCGCAGGCCAGCTTTCCCCCCATGTGAACACAATGAAGTAGATCACCATGGTCATAGTAATGCTGGCAGCTCCAACCAAACGGTTCCACCTCCAACATTCAATGCAACGGTTCCGCATGTGAAAAAATCCATAATTCTGATGGTCAGTTAACCCGACGGTTCCGAATATTTAATCGTGGCTCCAACCATTTCATGTGAACGAAGTGGGTAACGGCTAATGGTTAGTGGTTCCAATGGACCCTAACCGTAATTTTTAATGTAACACTAACCTCTGACCAGATCTATTAAGCACCAGAGGTTACAGTGATTGTTAGCGCTAATCCCATCGTAACTTTAATTAAGCACAATTATATTAATTGACTACAAGTTTAAAACTGGCAGTGTTTTTAGCTGTGCCCCTAAATTCGGGTCTGCGACCAAATTGAGCTCAGAAAGAGGTGTTCTTGGCTATTTTGGACATTCAGAACACATTTGTTTAGGTATCAAGAGCCATAGAGATTTTTAAATAGCATTTTTTCCACTTTGAGCTAATACAGAGGCCCAAGCCATTGAAGATGGACCAAGGAGATGTAGCCGAGGAGGGGTGAACTCCTTCATCAAAACATTGTGTTAATGTGTCTCTTTGATGGTTTGCTGCACTATACATGTTTGTTGTTTAGTATTTGTTTTTGAAATTATTTTTCTCATGAATGTCTTTTAAAACTTAAGGAAATTTACTAGATTGTATGCACAAATAGCTAATGAAACCTCAACACAAGAAGAAATAAGCATGCACATAGTTATAAATATGTAATTGTTATTAACACAACAAAACTAATCACATAAAAATAGATCAAGTAATTAATCGTTCAAAAATGTATTGTAAAGTGAAAGCCCAAACGACATGTATAGAATATGAAGAGTCATGTAAAGTTGAAAATTCATAGGAAGTCAAGTAGTCATGAAGGAAGATGAAGAGTCACAAGGAACGTGAAGCATCACCTCCTCATTGTTATATGTACACCCTCATTGTATGAGCAAAGGAATTTTCACCTTGGCTCCTCCCAAGATAAGCTAGTTGTTTTGAGGAGAAACGAGTGGCTCCAAAACTCCACTATTGGAGCTAGTGGTGTTCATTGTATACATGTTTCTTGGAACTTTTACTTAATAACAAAAGCCTTAATGAAAAACACGTTCTTCATGCATGTATTATGAATATTTGTAAGACTATTCTGTGAATTCTTGTATTTCATGTTTGCTTTCATATCTGCTAAAGTAGTTAAACTATTTGAGTTATTTTAGTACTTATCTTATTGAGAATGTGTTGTAATGGTTTTTATCATTGTCTCATCCTTGTGGACTATTCCGTAGGATACTAGACATATCTTTCTCATTGATTGGTTGTAAGGACCTTCGCATCTCTTATGGACTATTTTTTTTAATGTTAGATAGATCCCTTTTGGTTGTGTGTGTATCTACTAGTTTGGTACTATTACCTCTCTCTTAGGGGCTCACTTTTCTCCTCCCCTACATAGTAGAAGAAATTTGACATGCCTACAACCCAACACTCACTAGGCACACCTTATTACTGTTTGAAGACACCATTGCACTCCTCTCTCATACTGACATTTAGAGCCAAGGAAAATATTTAAGAATTTGGAAACCAGGCCATATTCTAGATGAGGCTCCTATCCCAAACGATGTGAGGTCTAATTGGAACCACATATCGGGGAGACCCCTTGAATGTTGGTGGGTCCAACACCGTCAACATTTCTGGTGTTATAAGGAGGGCAACTCGTTTTTTTATGGCTGATATCCTCACCAACCCCAATATTACATCTTCCGGTTAAGGCAGTAACATTCTCGGTGCCTCCCCTGCTCACATTCCTGAAGTTAGTGAATATTCTCAGCCCAAGCTTGTACAAACTTGTGAAATATCTTACAATCAGATTCAGGTGATTTGTCCTATAACCTGTAATTTTGCAAAATCTATTGGATTAATTTCGAGAGTACACAACCTTCCTTATTTTCTGAAGAAGAACCCAACCACCCCTACCAGGATAGTGGTTTCTACAATTGAATATTTGGTTTTCACCACCCTTGAAGAATTAGTAGACTCTGTGGAAAACACAGAAAATTCAAAAAGACCTCCCATAGATGATACTTTCGACGGGTTGGGCGATAACACAAAAGAAGAGGAAGAGAGCCATCAAAATATGATAAAGAGGAAGAGGATACAACAAAGATATGGTAGACCAAGACCTGGATTGGATTTCTCAGGGCCCACTTGCACTTCCAGGTGTTCTACACAAGATGCCAAGACATCTGGAAAATGTTTTAACGAAGTATGACCCTGACAAAGTAATGAAAGCGGAGGACCATCTAGACAACTTCTACTTACATATGCAAATTCTAGAGGTACGCTATGATGATGTTGCATATATACTTTTTCCATGCACCTTAGATGGTAGAGCAATTGTATGGTATCATAGTATTCCTCTGAATTTCATCCAGAATTGGAAGGGGTTTAAGAAATTTTTTCTTGAAAAATTCATTGATGACCCCCCCCCCATGTTGTTGAAAGAGATGGGAAATATTAAGATGGAGCACAAATAAAAGGTAAAATATTTTAATTAGAGGTTTAACAATATTTTGAATAAATTTATGGCAAACACAAAACCTCATGACTCCATCACCATCGACTATTAGACATCTACATTGTCAACAAGCACTGTGTAGTTCGTGAAGAGAACTGCGAAAGAAACTCTTATAGAAAACTATGAAGAGGTAATCGTGATTGAAAAGGAATTTCATGTGATTGGAGTCATCGTGGATGATGTATCGGATAAAGACTCCGAAGACACAGGCAGAAGGTCTCAGGCCTCTGTAAGCAAGGCCAAGGAGAAAGAAGGTGTCGATCTTGAGAGCTTGACCTGCACTATCAAGACTCCGTCAAATGAATTGGCATAATTGAAACAAAGGTCAAGCGAGACAATTGTGAGAAACAAGCCTCCGAGATTCAACATCCTAAGAAGAGCTACCAACTTTGGTAGTAGCAACAACCAACCGACCAAGTCTGTGCAAAGCTCGAACATTGTGATGAATGTGGAAAGTATGGGCATGGATCAATACTGTTCATTTCACCAAGAATATCATTCAGAAAAGACATGCCTACAATGGAACCACAACATGAACGCCCTTGCGGTGGATTTTATTGACACAGTGCTTTCCGATGAGCAGACTAAGGCTACAAAAGAAAAGGAAGAAACTGTTGCGACCGAAAAAACTCCAAGTGTGGGAATGTAGTGAACACTTTTAGTCACATAATCACAGTTGAAAAGAGTATTGCCAAGATAAAGCCACTGATTGAAGACTTGACCCAAAAGCAAAACAATTGGTATAATTTGAGAATCCAAGGGTTGACCACTGAACAAGAGTTGAAGAAGCAGATATTGAAAGAGAATTTGTTAAGGAATATCAACTCGTCTGTAAAATCAAAACAGAATACTCAGAGCAAGTTTGGAAATGTAGTTATAGTGAAAAGTACTTCCACAAGAAAGAGTAAGTCCATCACTCCAGAACTCGCGGACCAAGTTACTCCTCCAAACACTTCAGCAATCTCTCCCGCACTGGGTTACAACATAGTTGAAGAGATGAAGAAATCTCACACGAATATTTCACCTTTTTGAACTGACAAAGATCGCGAGCCAGCAGGACATGCTCCTACGCACACTTAGACAGTCTACCTCAGGTAACAATGCTTCTTCATAGAAGGGATCTAGTAAGCCTACTGGTCCTCTCGAATTTGTTCTTCATTCTTTAACAATGGATGCAAACACACTATGCCCTCCCTTTCTTTTAATGTTTGAATTTTTCAAATACAATGTACACAATTTCTTAGTTGATTTTAATGCATTAGTGAACGTAATGCCTTTATTTGTAGCAAAGAAAATCAATGAAAAATGGGATAGAAAAGATGCACAGATCATTCAGTTGGACATGACTCTTTTCCATTTGATTGGTGAAATAAAAAAAGTGCTTATTCACTTATCATCCGATCACCGAGTTCACCAACGTATAAATATAGTAATTGTGGACATTTTGGAAGCATACGATGTATTGTTGAGAAGAGACTGGTTTAACAAGCTACAGGGATATTTTTCTATGGAATAGTCACATTTATGGATTCCGTACAAGGGTAGAAATAATCAGATCTTGGTGAAATCAGAGAAATACATGAAACACATTGTTACTCCTTTCAATGGTAAGAATGTACCAATGGATTTCGTGGATCTCATATGTGGAAATTTCTTCTTCGAAACTGAGCTAGGGTGTTATTTTGCTCAACCATCCCCAGTTCCACCAGACACACAGTTCGATCTCCTTCTTAGTCCAACTAGTGAAAATGGCATTTGTACAATTAGTAGTAGTGATAGTATTACTCGCGTAGCACATAGTCCTTATACATATGATTTTTGGACATTTTATTTTTATGGTTACAAAACATAGGAGGGCTCTGGAGCTGGTTGTTTTAATAGACCCATCATAGAGGAAACACTGATCTCTAACCACTTATAATTTGAGTGCATGAACAACACCGCGAAATATGAAGCACTCATTTTGGGTTTAGAAAGAGCCATTGACCTCAATGTTGCAATTCTCAAAGAAGTAGGTGATTTAAAAATTGTCATACAATAGGTATGTTATACCATACATTGTGGGTCACATCATCTCAAAAGTTACCAACAAGAAGTATGGCCTTTGATTTCACATTTATAAGCTTTTAATATTATTTATGTCCCTAGAATATGCAATGTAGTTGCAAGAGAATTAGCGAATGCTGCTACTAGGTTATCACTGCTTACAGATAATTTTTCTATATATATTCTTTATAAACCATCTACCCCTGATTGTATTACTAATTTACATGTTTTCAATGATGACCAACAGATAATGAACTTTATGGATAACACTAATGTATTCAAGGATACAACTATCAATGAAGATGAGAATGAGAAAGCATGGTAGGATGTAGCTGGTACAAGTAAAGAGAACCCCATGCAAAAACGCGTGGTATCATTGTAAAAACTGTATGACTTGTAGAACCTCTTCCAAGGGCCATTCAATGCAAAAACCCATAGTTCAAGGTTGTTGCACCGAGAAAATAAATCTGGGAACATAAAAGGATCTGAAGTTTGTTAATATTGGTACTTGTTGCACACCGTAGGAGCGACAAGCTTTCATCTTCTTATTCAAGCAATTCAAGACGTATTCGCATGGACATATGACGAGCTCAAAACTTATGAAATGTGAATAATCTAGTATGTGATTCCATTCAACGAAGGGGAAAAGACTTTTTAACAAAAGATGCAGAAGGTCCATCTAATGCTTGAGCCTATGATCCAAAAAGAGTTGAGGAAATTGATGGATGCTCAAATCATATATAAAGTGCGACATTCTACCTAGGTGTCAAAATTGGTCCCAGTTAGAAAGAACTCCGGGGAAATCTACTTGTGTGTTTATTTCCACAAATTGAACCGTGCCTCAGACAAGCGCAACTACCCCTTGTCGTCTATGGAATAGATACTCCAAACAATATACGGGTCAGAGATGTTTTCTTTGTTGGATGGGTATTTCGGTTATAACCGGGTTCTAGTCTTAGAGACTAACATACTAAAGACAACATTCCGCACGAAGTGGGGTACGTTCACATTTAAAAGAATTCCCTTTGGGTTGATCAACGCTGGTGCAACATTTCAATGCGTCATGGACATCACATTTCATGGACTAATCAAACAGAGCATGGTGGTCTATCTTGATGATGTCATGGTATTTTTCAAGAAGAGATTCGACCACATATGCCATCTGAAGAAATATTCGAGCAATCTCACAAATACGGGATATATCTTAATCCCAAAAAGAGTATTTTTGTAGTGTTCGAGGGTAACCTCTTGGGCCATATCATCACCAAAAGTGGGATTAAATTAGACCCATAGAGGGTCAAAGTAATTGCACAGATTCCCTTCCCAGTGACCAAGAAAGTTATACAGTCCTTCCAGGGGAAGATCAAATTTCTTGCAAGTTCATCTCCGATTACGCTTAGATCGTGAAGCCAATACAAGAGATGATAAAGAAGGATGCGATTTACAAATGGGACAAAAGGGAAAAGGACATGTTTTCCCATATTAATAAATATATTGTAGAAACACCTCCTTTATACAACCCATATTTTAGCAAAAAATTTTTACTCTACACATTTTCTAATACTTATCTCGTCGATGTGCTTATGCAAAAGGATGATCAAAAGAATGAGTGGCCAATATCTTTCATGAGCGCTAGCCTTCAAGGACCTGAACTCAATTACCCTTACATTGATAGATAAGCTTATGTAGTCTATAATGAGGTGAAGTACTTCCAACCTTATATCTTGAAAAATCATTGCATCATCTTTGTTTTGCACCCAACAATCAGATCACTGTTTGTTTAGCAAGAGGTTGGTGAGAGAAGAGAGAATTGGATGACTGGTTTATAGGAGTATGATTTAGAGTTCAATCTAGTTCACACAATCAAGGGCCACGGTCTATGTCAGCTAGTAACAGAAGCAATAGATGCAAAAGAAAAAGATCCTTCCGGATGGGAGAATGAGATCAAAATGTTTAATGTTGAGCAAACCTCCCCCACTACCATAAAAAAATCTTGGTACAAAAATGTGCACCAATACCTTGAGCACAACACTGTGAACTCCCATTTATCTGCACAATAGAAGAGGGCACTCAGAGTTAAAGTGTTATCTTATTAGTTGCTGCATGAGGTGATTTTTAGAAAGCACCATAACAAAGTATTTCTCAGGTGCCTAGAAGCGCATGATTCAGAGAAAGTATTGTGTGATATCCACGATGAACCATCCTGGGGACACTTTGCAGTTAACACAATTGTGCATAAAGTTATGTGGGACGGTTTCCATTAGCCTCCATTATTCAAATATGCTCACACGTATGCCCGCAAGTGTCCAATATGTCAAAGGCGCGTTGTCCGAAACAAGAAGTAAACAACTCCATTGCAGCGTATCGAAGTGGAAGAGCCATTTCAATAGAGGGGCTTATATTTCATTGGAGAAATATTTCTGCATTCATCAAAGAAACACCACTATATTCTACTGCTACAAACTACTTCATGCGATGGACTAAAGCAATTTCACTTAAACATGTGAATGATCAGGAAGTCATCAACTTAAAAAAAATATCATTTCCAGGTTCGACATTCCGACTTCACTTGTTTTTGATAATGCAACATATTTTTCATCATTAAAATGATATGATTTGAGATTAGAAAATGGAATTGTATTGAAGCATTCAACTAACTACTATCCATAGGGAAATGGCCTTGTTGATTCCACAAATAAGAACCTTATCCACATAATCAAGAAGACCATCATTAGGGGAATTTTGAGGTCTAAAATGGGCCTCCTAAGGAAATTATAAAATAATAATGGAAATAATAAAATAAGATTAGATTACATCATCAAATTTTCGAGGGAAAAAAAAAGCTACTTTTTCAACTCGTATTTTCAACTTATCTCCCTATGGTTTACTCAAATTTCGAGTGGGAACACTCATTGGATGAAAAATTTGATTCCCCATTCAAGGAGTACCCATGTTGTATACTTTCAATGGAACCCACTACACAAAAAATGAGAAATACATGAAAAGCATGATTGCAATCATGTTGTTTTCATGTATTTTTCATTTTTCGTGTAGCAGGGCCCATCGAAAGTATGCAACATGGATACTCCTTGAATGAGGAATCAAAATTTTCATCCAAAGAGTACTCCCACTTGAAATTTGAGTAAAACCTTAGGGATATAAGTTGAAAAAGTAGCTTTATTATTTTATTATTTTTTAATCCTTTTACTTTTTTACCCCAAAAGTGGTGAATCATCCCCCATGGTTTACATCATCATCTTGAATTCTATTGGATCTTATAAAGTTTATTTTGGTTGTACATTTTTTTAGGAGGCCCATGTTAGACCTCAAAAGTTCTCTAATGCTTCTTTGAACAAAAGAATTGACACTCCGCTTTGGTAAATCCCTAATGGCTTGACCAAGTCATGCCAAATCCCTCTCTGAACACCTCCCCTTACTTCCTAGTGTATGGAAAAGAATCCATCCTCCCCCCCAACATCTACTTACATTCTCTCCATCTTTCGCAAGAATCTGAGGGAAAACCATATTTACTAGTTCAGTGTAGGATGGACACTCTTCACAAATTGCAGGAAGAAAGGACGAAAGCAAAAAAAAAAAATTCCCTTCACTAGAGTTGTATCAAGAGGTGGTTCGACAAGAAGTCTGTAGGGAAGAATAAATTTAGTGTGGGTGACTTAATCTTGAAGTAGGAAAAATCCCATGAGGACAAAGACAAACACACCAAGTTTCAATCCCTATGGATTGGATTGTTCACTATTCATGAAAAACTTGGCCAACATACATATCATCTACAATCACTAGACATGAATATTGACTCTCTCCCCAATAATGGCCAAGACTTAAAACATTATTTTCAATGACGATCTAGGGTTATTCCCTATGCTATGTACATAATTTTCCTTGTTTGTTTGATTTATGTTTTGTTTCATCAAGTAAATAAATGGTGTGTGTGAACATGTTTTCCAGCGTCTTTGTGTGTTGTTGAATTGAAAAGAGTTTTGTGACACTTCAACATTTGGCTAACCACTAGTTTGCCTTCCTTGTGTTGGTTACATATTTTGGTCAATGAAGTTCTGACGGAAAATACGATCCGTCTGTGAGGAGAGTTTTGGTTAAACCATGAACCTGTGTCTATTCAGGAAACCTTATGCCCACACTCAGTTTATGTGTTGGTATTTTCACGCTTGTCCAATTAGTAGAAAAGGGGAAGGGGAAATATAAATTAGCAAACCTAAGTCAGAGGTTTCTATATGCTTCTCTAAAGGAACAACATCTCTTTCTCTCAATAAGTTGGGATCCCTCTTATACCCATAAAATGAATAAGTGTCAATACACAATCCTATAAAATAAATAAATAAAGGTGAAAGAAGAGAAAGGCTTCATGCGCAGAGAGGTAAAGCAAGCAACTTCGTCGGTGTACTGACCAAGCTCATTGGCAATGAAGAAATTTTTGTGTTCTTGTAATGACTCCACCGGGGTAATGTCCAAGCTTATTGGTAGCAGAACAACACCAAAGATGAAAAATCATACTCTAAATTTCTAAAGCTCATAAACTTCACTACCCTTCCTAACTCGAAACGTTACGATATTGTTGAATCTTATGTTGTGTTCAATCGAGAGGGTATAAAGAGGACAAGTTTATTCGCAAGGTAAGTGAGGAGACCAAAGTAATCTACACAATTAATCAATACTCGTCGAAGAATCTAGACCTTGCACAGAGTTAAAATGTGATATAATGGTTCTTATCATTGTCCCATCCTGATGGACTATTCTGCTACATGTTAAACATATCCTTCTTGGTTGCGTGTGTCTCTACTAGGGTGGTACTATTACCTCTCTCTTAGGGGCTCATTTTTCTCCTCCCCTTTGCAGTAGAAGAACTTTGACACACCTACAACCGAACACTCACCAGGTACACCTTCTTGCTTTTCGAAGGCACCATTACACTCATCTCTCTTGCAGACAGTTAGAGTCGAGGAAAATCTTTAAGAACTTGGCAACTGAGCCATATTCTAGATGGGGTTCCTATCCAAAAAGGTGTGAGGTATAATTGGGACCACATATCATGGAGACCCCTTGAATGTTGGTGGGTACAACACCATAAAAATGTACCTAAACTTTAAAGTTTATTTCATAAATTCTAAGTTATATGAATCTAAATTCAAATATGTAAATTGGATTTTCAAATGTCATGATTTGTGAATCATAATAGGTATTCAATCAATTATTATTTTTAATTTATTGAAACATTGGCACTTGCAGGTTGTCGAGACTTGTTTTGCTTCTCATATCATAGTCTTAACAAGGCTTATGCAGGGGAAAGAAGCATTACAATCAATGGTATCCAATTTTCTTTGGAATCAATGGAGGTAATCCCAATATGAAAGAGCACAAGCAATGACAATAATGGTTGTTAATGATGAGCAATGGGATAGGGCGGAGTACCTCTTCGTATTTATTAAGCCAATTGTGGATTTTCTCCGCATGTTTGACACAAATATTCCTAATTTGGGAGAGGTGTATGAGGGCATTGATTCCATGATAGAGAAGATAATGGTGGTTATAAATGCCAAGGAGAAGGAACCAGATGAAGTATTTTACAGAGAAGTATAAGATATATCCACCAAACAATATGATCACTCCATTGCGCCTTTTGGCTTATTCAATGAATTCAAAATATTATTTTACAGAGTTGCCAAGAGATCTAGAAAGAACTGCACCAAATAAAGACCTAGAAGTCTCATAAGGATTTAAAAAAGTTTTTAGAAAGCTTTTTGTACATCCTGAAATTGAGATTCATATTCGTTTAGAGTTTGCTCATTTTGTGAGATTAGAGGGTTTGGGTGCTGATATTGATTGTATGCAAGACAAGACCACATTAATTCCAATTGATTGGTGGAACTATAATGGTGGGGAACTTCCACATATATAAAAATTGGCCATCAAGATCTTGTCATAGGTTGCTAGTTCCTCTTTAGCAGAAAGGAACTGGAGTACATATGGCTTCATCCATTTGGTGAAGCGAAATAGATTGGGCTCCAAGAAGGCTGAGGAACTAGTGTATGTTCATTCGAACCTTCGCCTTATGTTACATAAGAGTGATGAATACAAATTTAGGCCCACCAAACTATGGGATGTGGAATCAGAGTTGCCTAAATTAGATATGACGTTGAATCCCAGGTCTCATATGACTTTGTTTGATGGAGAGACAACGATAGTTGGATCTTCAAGTGGACATGGTAGCAATGCCTCCACTCTTGGAGAGGATGTGATTTTTAATGACATGGATGAAAACATATTTGATGATATGTAAATGTGATTTATGATGGTATTTTAAACTGTTGAACAATGAACATCGAATACCATAATATGCATAATGATAGTAGATTGCCATTCATAGTTTATTTTGTACTTTGTACTATGTAGTGTGCATTATTAATTTTGGTGATGATGTTGTCATGTTGATGATTGAAATTTGAAATAGAAACTTGATGATATGTTGAATCATAAATGTTATAATAATCATTAATGACGATGACAATGTTTATGTTGAATTGATGATGATGATAATTGATTATGTAGTTTTAGATATAGAATCTAGATTCTAAAAGATGATTAGTAATATGAAATTCTTATATATATATATATATATTACACACATACACACATATATATCTGTGTGTGTTGTTTCCTTGCCAAATTGTATCCATATTTTTTGAAAATTTGTCATATTTGTTCCAAACCCCGTATCTGTTTTGGTACAACTTAGGAATAACTATACTTGACTACTTAATGTGAAAAGCTAACTTGAAGATATGTTGGCTAGACATAACCAAATTTTGATTTTGGGTAGCATTGTATGTGCTCTATCTCCAAAATTTTGTGGAGGGGCTAGAACATATGAGATCTCCAAGACCCATAAATCGTTTGGAGAAATTCCACCCGAATGAGGAGTAATTAAAATAATTGATATTTTTAATGGGTTCCTAAGTCTAAACTTAGGAAAATAAAAATATTAATGGGTATCAATAAATATATGGATAAGAAGCTTCTAAGTGACAAGGATCAATTCTATTCTAATCTTAGCAGTTGATTAGAGACTTAATATCGGCCGTTGATTCATCAACATGAAAAGTATAAGAGAAGACTTGAGAGTCATTTGGAGACACACTGGGTAGATACTCAGTATCCCGAGGGAAATTGATTCTCAAAGAGAAGGAGATCAATTTCATAAGGAGAGTTGAACGGTGGAGGAAGAGGAGGGCATCAACAACAGTTAGTGACTAAGGAGGAGGTGACGCAAGGCTATCAAGAGACAACGCAGAGGGAAGAGTACGCATATAGCACCACTGGAGATGTTGTCCTCACGCAGCCTAATGCAAAGTGATGTAGAAGTGATGCAGAGGTGGGTGAAGGGTCTCTAGGGTGTCAGACATTCTCTTGGGAACTTTGTCTCAGGTGTTTTCTCTCATAAGTGTTCCAGTTTCTCTATAAAATCATTCCTTGTAAATAAATTGTTGTTGAAGAATAACAAAACCCTCATCTGCGGCACTGGTTTTCCCACATTAGATTTTTTCGAGGATGATTGTCCAAAAATAATTGTGTTGATGTGATTGATTCTTGTGCTTGTATATCGCTGTTATTTTCTTTACGTAATTATGTGATAACTGCAGTAGAATTTATTTTAATGTTTGTTGAAGGGATTTCGTAAATAGCTTATTGTGAGAAATAAGTGTGAAATAAATCAGTTACTGCAATAGAATTTCGGATTAGAAATTTTCACATGGTATCAGAGCAGAGATCCGACAACAGGAGAGGAGAATCTACTATGGGCCAGGAGCATGATATAGAGGAATCAACTCAGAGAGACTCACATAGATTTCTAGAAAAATAAGAAAGCACGAAGAAAATGGATCACGATTATTCTATGTTAGATTCCATAACGGAAGAAGAAGTCGCTTTCCTAGCAAGTTTTGCCTCCTTTGAGGTTTGGCATATAGATAGTGGATCTTCCTAACAGGAATACGATAATGTTTTTCAAATTTTCAGGAAGAAATGATGAATTTTCAGATCACCATGGGAAATAAAGCATAGTGTACCCCCGTAGGAAGAGGTATTGTAGTCTTTCAAACAGAAGCAGGGGATCGACTTCGAGCAACCAATGTGCTGCATGTGCCAGGATTGGGGATGAAATTAATCTCTGTATCTCAACTTCAAAACAAGGGCTATGACATTTTCTTCATTAAGGAGAAAGTATATGTCAAACACCCGAGTTGGAAAAGGAAGGCTGAGACTGGAATCAAAAGTAACAGGTTGTATAGATTACAGCTAGAATCTCAATTGGAACTGATAGGCAACAATGGGGATAAAGATTTGAATGAACTATGGCACAAGAGGATTGGACACTTACACCATGCGACTTTGAGATTTCTCAGGAAAACAGTATCAAGAGTTCCAGAATTAAGTACTGAACAAGATGTATGCAGAGGATGCGCTCTAGGAAAGTATGCCAAAGCAGAGTTTTCCAGAAGTAACAATAGGGCTCAGAGTGTTCTGGGATTGATACACTCAGATATCTGTGGACCCATGTCCACAAAATCCCTTAGTGGTGCCAAGAACTTCGTCACCTTCATTGATGACTATTCCAGGAAGACTTGGATCTACTTTCTAAAAACCAAGGATGAGCTTTTTGGTAGATTCAAAGAGTTCAAGGCTCTAGTAGAGAATCTGACAAGAAATAAGATAAAAGTGTTGCGCTCAGACAATGGTTGAGAGTACATTGACAAGAAATTCACTAATTTTTACGCTAGGGAAGGCATCAGAAGAGAGTGGACAACTCCCTACAATCCAGAACAGAATTGGGTAGCAGAAAGGAAGAACAAGAATATTGTGGACGCAGCCAGGTGATGTTGTATGATTAGGATATGCCCAAATTCCTGTGGGAAGAAGCATGCAACATGACAGTTTATGTCCAGAACAAGACTCCTCACAGGGCATTAGGCAAGATTACACAAGAAAGTGTCTTCACTGGTAAGACACCTGAAGTTAGTCATTTCAGGATATTTGGGAGGTTGGCATACTTCCATATACCCGAAGAAAAGAGAAAGAAATTGGATCAAACTGCAAAAAAAGGATATCTTGTGGGATATAGCGAGAATGCTAAGGAATATAGAGTCTATCTTCCAGAGAATAGTAAGGTAGTAGTTCGACGGGATGTAAAGTTCATGGAGGAGAGAGATTTCAGGAAATCCTGAGAAATGCCTTCTGAGGAGCAGTGAAAAGATGATCCATTGGTACAACCACTTCGACTAGCAGAAACTAGTACATGTAATTATCCTAAAGACAAAAATTTAGAACAGCTGGAGTCTCAGGAAGAGGAAGAGAAGATGGAGTTACCCACTACCATTGGAAGAACGAGCCGATAACTTCAACAGATTCTACAGGATGCAGAGGACTTCGTTGATGCACCCAGGAATGAGAAAAGGGAGCGAAGAGAGTCGTACGGATACCGGGTATTGGTAGCTCAGGTTGGGGAACCCTCTAGTGTTCAGGAGTTCATTCAACATCAAGTATCAGTTGATGATATGGTGGAGGAATATAGTTCTATAATTTCAATGATGTCTGGGAAGTGGTACCTAGGCCTCAGGACAGGTCAGTGGTAGGTTCGAGATGGATCTACAAAGTCAAATATGATGCAGATGGCAGTGTGGAAAAATATAAAGCTAGGTTTGTGGCTAAGGGGTATGCTCAGAAGGAAGGGATAGACTACGAAGAAGCCTTCGCCCCAACATCCACGTATACTTCTATTATATTTGTGATATTCCTTGCAGTACAAATGGGGTGGGATATTCACCAAATGGATGTCAAGACGACGTTCTTGAATGGGGTGATAGAAGAAGAAGTATACATTGAGCAACAAGATGGTTTTGAGACACATGAAAAGAAATCTCATGTATGCAGGTTGAATAAAGCCTTGTATGGGCTTAAACATGCACCTAGAGCATGGTGCAGTCGAATTCATGGCTATTTGCAGAAGATGGGATTCGTCAAGAGTGACGTAGATCCTAATCTCTACTATCTTGTTGTAGAGAATGCACCTCTAATACTGGTGTTATATGTGGATGATCTTTTCCCGATAGGCTCATCTAGGCTCATCAAAGATTCCAAGGAGAACCTAGCCACATAATTTGACATGAAGGATTTGGGACATATGCATTATTTCCTGGGGTTGGAAGTTTGGCAGCAAAAGGGTAAAATCTTCCTTGGACAAGGGAGATATGCTCCATAGATTTTGAAAAGGCTCAGAATGCGGGATTTTATACCTATGGCTACTCCAATGATCACCAAATGGAAGAAGATTGATGCATCCGAAGATAAAAAATGTCGATCCCACCTTGTGCATGAAGCTCATAGGGTCCCTGATGTATCTGGTCAATATGAGGCTAGACATTTATTACGCCGTCAATACCCTCAGTTAGTTCATGGTGGAACTAAAGAGGGTGCACTATGCATCATCCAAGCATGTTCTCAGATATACACGAGGAAAAATTGAGCATGGACTAATGTACACCCAAGTCAATGACATCAGGCTGAGTGGGTTCATTGACGTAGATTGGGCTGGAAGTTCAGTTGATCAAAAAAGTACCACAACGTACTGTTTCAACATTGGATCACGAATGACCTCTTGGAGTAGTAGGAAACAAAAATTTGTGGCTCTGAGATCAGCTGAAGTAGAATATATGGTCGCTGACACAACTTTGTGCGAAGCCATATGGCTTAGGAAATTGCTTGTGAATCTATTCAGGAGGAAGATGGAAGCAACCAATATTTTGTGTGATAACCAAAGTTGCATCAAGCTCTTTGAGAATCCAGTATTTCATGATCAGTCGAAGCACATTGATATCAAGTGTCACTTCGTCAGAGACTGTGTCCAACGAAGGGTAGTACAATTGAGGTACACTCCAACTGGAGAACATATGGCAGACATTCTCACCAAGGATCTAGGAAGAACAAAGTTTGTTTATTTCAGGGAGAATATGGGGATGGTGAAGACTTTGTTTCAGTAGCAGAAGCAGATAGTATAGTTGCAGTGGCAGTGTTATGGGCAACATGATGCAACGTATTCAAAGGGAGCTGCAATACAGATGTAGCAGTGACAATTGCAGTGTCATGGGAAACAGTATGGGTTGCATTAGTGCAGTAGATGAGGGGCATTAGACCGAGCATCAAACAACATAGAGAGTTGATGTTGTGGATCAGTGTGGTGCTTCTATAGGGAAGTACTACTAGAGCACATTCCTCTCTAAGATGGGGTGTTGATTTTGGGTAGCATCAGATGTGCTCTAGCTCCAAAATGTTGTGGAAGGGCTAGAACATATGATACCTCCAAGACCCAGAAATTGTTTGGAGAAATTCCACCCGAATGAGGAGTTATTAAAATAATTAATATTTTTAATGGGTTCCTAAGTCTAAACTTAGGAAAATAAAAATATTAATGGGTATTAATAAAGATATGGGTGAGAAGCTTCTAAGAGACGAGGATCAAGTGTGTTCTAATCTTAGCAGTTGATTAGACACTTAATATCGGCTGTTAATTCATCAATAGGAAAAGTATAAGAAAAAACTTGAGAGCCATTTGGAGACACACCGGGCAGATACTCAGTATCTTGAGGGAAATTGATTCTCAAAGAGAAGGAGATCGATTTCAGAGGGAGAGTTGTAGGGTGGAGGAAGAGGAGGGCATCAACAGTAGTCAGTGACTAAGGAGGAGGTGACACAGGGCTATCGATAGACAACACAGAGGGAAGAGTAGGCAGATAGCACCACTGGAGACGCAGTACTCACGCAGGCTAACGTAGAGTGACACAAAAGTGATGTAGAGGTGGGTGAAGGGTCTCCAGGGTGTCATACATTCTCTAGGGAACTAGTCTCAGGTGTTTTCTCTCAAGAGTGTCTCAGTTTCTCTGTAAAATCATTATTTGTAAAGCAATTGTTGCTGAAGATTAATAAAACCCTTATCTGCTGCATCGGTTTCCCACATTGGGTTTTTTCGGGGATGATTGTCCAAAAACAACTGTGTTGATGTGATTGATTCTTGTGCTTGTATATCACTGTTATTTTCTCTATGTAATTATGTGATAACTACAGTAGATTTTATTTTAATGTTTACTGAAGGGATTTCGTAAATAACTTATTGTGAGAATTAAGTAAGTGAAATAAATCAGATACTGCACTAGAATTTTGGATTAGAAATTTTCACACCAAATATGTTATAGGAACTCAAAGATCAATGTCATAGATAGAAAAAAATAGGAATGCAAGGGAATTGTTATTTGAATCCAATGGTTTTTTGAATATATTGATGCATATGTTATAATGTGAGGAAACATGTTTTCATTGTAGATGGTATCATTACCAAATCGACCACGTGATGAAAAATATCCAAGGATAGTTAAGGCTCAATGAGATTCCATGATAGGGAGTTGACCCCGGTCCTACTACGAGGGGTGGAGGTGTTTCCCACCATTTTTACTCCAAACCCTAGATTCATGGGAGGACTATGCAAGTCACATTCCCCTTGATGTGTGATGATGACTGCCCAATGCCTACTGGGGAAGTTAGCTTGATATAGTCAACCGTTTCACCCTTGTGGTTTATGGATGGTTAGGTCAGTATGGTTAATGCCATGGCATATTCCAGTAGAGGACAAATATTGGAGAATCTCCTGGCTCTCTTGAACCTAATCATTTGTCCCTGGGGCCTTACTATCTCCAAATATCATGTCAGAAAAAGAAAGTGCATCATATCCATAGAGTGCTTACCAATCGACATGTGATAAGTGGTGTTGTAACATAAATCTCCCAAACGGAGCCACCTCACCCACACTCTTCGTTGCCCCGTCACATAGTTGAGTAGGTACCTTTCTAGCCACTTTTCACGATCTCAGTCTGCCCATCAGTCTGTGGGTGATAACTGGTATTGGGTGTAAGCTCGGTCCTCACCAACTGGAACAACTCCTTCCACAAGGCCCCCATGAATCGATTGTCCTTGTCACTAATGATGGTCTTGGGGAGATCATGTAGCTAGAATACCTTTCTAAAGAATAACCTGACCACCTGAAAAGTTCAATATCTCGATGGGATGGCAAAGAAATGAGCGAACTTGGTTAATCGGTCGACCACAATGTAGATATAATCCCATCCCTGCACAGTCGGGGGCTCCGTGATGAAGTCCATGGACACGCTCTTCCACTTTCTCTCCGGAATGGGGAGCCGTTGAAGTAATCCTGCGGGATGTGACAACTCCACCTTATTCTTCTAACAAACCACACACTCCTGTATGTGTCTCAATACATCCCTTTTGAGTCCCCACCATGAGAACCTTTCCCTGATGGCACGATATGTCTTGAGGAACCGGAGGTGTCCTTCTAGAGGGGAATCATGGGTTGCTTGCATAATATTATCCTTGAGTTGGGATCTAGGTACCAAGTATATTCAGTCCTTATAATATATCACATCATCCATAACCTTAAACCTGTCGTCCCCATATGTGCCATCCAGTATCTCACAAGCTTGTCTATCCTTGGAATACTCAATCAAAATTTGAGCTTTCCAGTCATGAGGGACATCTATCAAAGATAATGTCACAGGCCTCCGAGAGAGTGCATCTGCCACTACATTCTGCTTTCCCTTGATGTACTCAATCTCAAAGTCATAGACCTAGATTTTGCTCACCCATTTCTGCTGCCTCTCCTGCAATGACTGTTTCTCTAAGAAAAATCGAAGACTGTTGTGGTCATTCTTCACCTTGAACCGGTTGCCCACTAGATACTACTTGAACTTGGTTGCGCACGCATCATGACCAACATCTCTTTGTCATAAACAGGGTACAACTGCTTGTGTGGTAGCAATTGTCTGCTCTCAAATGTAATAGGATGGCCTCCCTGTGTCAACACGACCCCAACTCCCTCACCAAAAGCAGCACACTCCAGCACAAACTGTCGTTTGAAATTCGACAAAGCCAAAACACAACCGCTGCTCATGACTCTCATGAGGCGCTCAAAGGCCTCCTGTGCCACCTGCATCCACTCAAAAGCCCCCTTTTTTGTCAAATTCGTGAGGGGCGCTGTCAACTGTGAGAATCCTCTCATGAACATCTTGTAGTACATGCAAATACCGAGGAATCCCCTAAGCTCATTCACATTCTTCGGTGTTGGCCAATCCAGAATGGCCCTAATCTTATCTTGGTGTACCTTCACTCCATCCTCCCCAATCACATGCCCAAGGTAACATCTTTGTCAGTCCAAAATCACATTTGCACATCTCCGCATACAACTGCTACTCCTCTAATATGTGAAGTACTACCTCCAAGTGTTGAGGGTGCTCATCCAAAGTCCGGCTATAAATGAGTGTCATCAAAGAAGATAAGGACAAAGCGCCACAATTGACCACAAAACATGTGGTACATACAAGACTGGAATGTGGCCAGAGTGTTGGTTATCTTAAAGCCCGAAGGGCATCACCAAGAACTCAAAGTGTCCATAGTGGCAGTGAAAGGGAGTCTTGGGGATGTCCTACTCCCTCACTTGGATCTGGTGATACCCTAAGTACAGATCTATCTTAGAAAAGTATCTAACTCCTTTAAGCTCATCCATCAACTCATCGATGCGCGAGCCAACGCCTTCTTATTGAGGGTCCTGTAATCAATGCACATATGGAGTGTCCCATCCTTCTTCTTCACTAGCGCCACAAAAGAAGCAAAGGGGCTTGAGCTAGAACTGATGTGCCCCAATCTCAACAATTCCTCTATGGCCCTCTCTATCTCATCTCGATAGGCTTTGGGGTGCCTATACGAAGTAGTCATGACCGCAAGCACCCCTTCCTCCAGCTCAATAGTATGCTCAAACCCTTGGTCTAGCGATCTTCCTGGAGGAATCTCCCCAAAAACCCCTTGGTGCCTCTCCAACAACACTAGTATGTCTGGATGCACATGTCGTGTCAGAGCACCTATCTCTGAAATCCTAAGCTCCACCGCCAACTCTACGTCCCCATGTCGTAGATCTGCCTTCATCCTATGGGCTGAAACTGTTTGGGGTGGATAAGAGTGCATTCCTCTTAGCACTACCAACTTCCCATCTGGGCCTGTAAACTCCACCTCTAGCCTATGCTAATCAGTAGTACCCTCCCCAACGATATAGCCACTGGACACCCATCACCACATGGGTGTCCAGTACGTCAATTACAAAGAAGTGATCAGTGACCGAGTAGTTCCCCATCGCCACAGTGAAACTGGGGACATACTTCGTGCATTGCATCATCCTGTCTTTAGGTACCAACACTGATAACCCTTTGAATGTCTCTATGGGAATGCCTCTCTGCTCCACCATCTGGGCATTGATAAAATTGTGGGTGGCCCCACTGTCTATGAGGACTGACACTCGTTGCCCCTGCACAGTCCCCCTGATCCTAAGTGTCAAGTACTTTGAGACTCCTCAAAGTGAGGCAAGAACTCCCCCTGCTTGAGTAAATGGTCCTCCCCTAGGGGGTGGTGGTAGTGGTGGTGCTCCCCCCGATGATGGCCCCCCTCATCTCCCTACTCTACACCTAGCTCAAACTCCTTTGGCTCACTGTCTGAATACACCTTAATGTGATGGGCCTTTCCCTTGGTTCACTTGTGCCCTGGTGCCCAAGGCTCCTGGCACGTGAAGCATAGATTCCTCCTCTTGAGGTCCCTCCTAGTCTCCTCTTCCAGCTGACTACGTCCTCCATCCCTCTAAGGTGGTCTAGTATCTCGGTTCCCCTGTGGAGCAGTGGGTCTAGTGGGGACGAAGGCCCAGGTCTTCGACATTGCGTCAATCATATCCAAAGTCCTGGAGATAGTGTCCATCAATGATGTGGGCTTGTAGGCCCTCACCTAACCACGCAGTGGCTTAGCAAGCCCCTCCATGAACAACATGATTAGCCGAGCCTCCGAAATATCAGTGACCATCACGACCAATCTTTAGAACTCCAAAATGTAGACCTCTACGTTGCCATTCTGTCTCAGATGAGCCAACTCTCTGAAGTGTAGCTCTGGGTCCTTCCTCTCGAATCTTTCAATCAACCTCTAGGTGAACTATGTGTAGGAAGTGATGTGGATATGCCCCAATGTGATCAGCGCATGATACCACCACTCCTAGGCATCACCCTCCAAGTGTAGATTAGAAAACCGAATAACATTTGTCTCACGCATGGAAATCAGGTGAAAGTATGTGTCTAACTTCTTCACCCCTGCCCTGGTTGAACTCTTAGCTGACCCATCAAAGTTGGGCAGTGTAACTTTCCCCACTATCTTCTGCTCTTGGCTAGATTGTCCCCCTCTATAATGTGTCTCGGCCCCAGTGGTACGCCTCTCCTTTAGGTGTATGTACTCCCCAAAGGACATCACCCTCTTAATTTTGGCATCCAACCCCTCATACTCGTCAATACCAGATGCAATTGAATGGACTAAATCTGCAATTGGATCTGGTTCCCTCTCGGGTTTTGGCTTGCCCAAAAGTGAGGCATGGTGGGACGGTCTCCCTTCCCACGCAGAGGGGTGTATGGGGGCTGATAGGTACGCATACATCCTCCAGATCTGGAACCCCCGTCACCCTGGTGCTCTCCCTCTGGTCTCCCTTTCATCTACAACCCCATCACTTGTTGCATCATGTCTATCATAAGCTACCCCTGCCTCAACTTCTGCTGGTTGGTTCTAAAAAACTCTTCTATAACCTGATTTTGGCCCACTTGCCTAGGTTGCTCATTGTCCTCCTAATTATCCATACGATCCTTGGTATTTTCCACCTTTGTATCAGAAAATGGGTTTGGTTCCCCTTCTCTACTTCTGCCTCTATGTTGATACACTACCCCAGCAAACGACCTTGTCATCACATACTCTCAAGCCCATAGTTGGCCAAAAACATGCTATAATACCACTGTAATATTCCTATTGGAAAATTAACATTGATAATCAAGCATATGCAACACATTCAACACAATAAAAATTTACACAATCAGAAACCAAAAATGGGTCAGAAATACAACAAAATGGGCCAATTTTATTATATGTCTAAGGCATACAATATGGATTGGAATGAGTGCACCTGAGCTTGCTTAGAGAAAGCTATAAGCCCTAAGTGGATGAATATCAGCTGCCCAAATGATGTAGAAAACTCCCCAACAAATATTTGTGCTGACCCTTGGAGAAGTGTACTGCTGGTTGACTTGGAACCCCTATTTGACCCCTTAAATCTGCCCAAAAAGTTGTCAAATTATTTTTGAGATCCTTGCCCCAAACCTAGAAAAGTCCAGAAAGGGTTTGCCCTAGTTTTGACACTCCAAATTTGACCCCAAAATGCTTGGCCCTCCTCCACTACAAGAAAATGTCACCTATAATAGATGGAGCATTTTTTGCTCCTCAAAAGGCTAGGAACTCTCCTCAGATCCTCTCCAATCAAATCCCAAACAACCCCAACTCCTCAATCCCGCTCACCAATCCTCCTCATAATCAGCTTCACAACCACCTGCATAGTCTTGGGGCAAAATGACGTAGGCCCAACCACACAATTACGTTATGCTAAGAAAGGCACCTTTTGCTCCTGAATATTCCCGCCTTCCGACAAGAATTTATGTGAGAAAATAAGCCAACAATAGTATGGCTTTTCCCTCCAGCACCACACCTCCCCAAGCATTGTGTGGTTCCTTTTATGCGTCCCACTGATGCAAGAAATTCATGCTCATTGCGTGGTATCCTTCCAGTGTCCAAAGATGAGTGAAATTGCTTCCCTAGGGTGGCACTCGAAGTCCATCGAAGAAAGGTTGAGCTTCCTCCTTGGAAAACTCTTGTGTTCAAGAACGCTATGTAACTCAGCGAACCAGCTAGATTAACACTTAGAAGTCAAATGAACAAAAACCCCGAAATGATGTTGCCTCCCTCCTATTTATAATTGTTGCTCCCTTTCTTCATGTGGGCCCCTTCACTAAGCAATTCGAGCTCCCTCCTTAGCCATTTGAATTTCTCCAACAAGGGAGTGCGTATTTCATGGCAAAGTGGCCCCCAAATTCCACTAAGGAAATAATTTCAGTGCTCGCTTATCCTAAGTGCTTTTCTCCAAAATTGCCTTAGGCCCCAAAATTGACAAAAATGGAAAAATTGTGAATTTCCTTCGGAAAAGATTTAGGAAGGGGCATTACAGGTTGCATCTTGGAAGTCATCTCCCATGGACTGATATTCCTGAAACTAATCTCCCAACGACATGTCCTCTTGATCTGCTAGTTCTACTAGACTAACAAGCAAAAATTTAGGGCTAGTGGGTCGAGAAGCTCCATTATAAATTTGAGGGTGGCTTTGGGGATTGGTTATTGCAATATTATGAGACGTCCCTACTACTCCAGCGTATGACTATTGCTACCTTTGTTCCGGTTTCGTTGCCTCATTTCTTCAACCATTTACTTCTGCACTTTTGCCACTTTTGCCACGTCATTTAGAGCTTTCAAAAGGCTCCGAAATGCTGCTTCCTCGTTACTTAATGGGGTACTTGAATCTCGCATCTGGACCTCTTTTGATACCGTGAGAACTACTTTTTTCAATGGTGAATTTGGCTCCGGATCTATTTGCAGCTCTCTTTGCTCTTGTACCTGTGCCTCCTATATGTCACATTCTAAAAGTTCTCTGAGGTCATAAGTGTTAGATAACTTGATACCACAGCTGGCCAAGACTATGCTTTGATACCAGTGTAGTGTACCTAAGCAAAATTTACACAAATTTCTTCACAAATTTTAGCTTTTTCTTGACACATTTCTTCAAAGAGATGTCATGCAAAGTCTAGAAACATCTTTAGCAAAGTTATCTCAGAATTTTGTCAAACATTTCATGAACATTATAATAGAAATAACACCAACCCCAAATCTGGGGCGAATCTGCGTTTTTATTGCGGACTCTGAGGATTACGAGCAAGATTTGAGAGGAAAACCTGGAAATTGCTCCACCCAATAAGAGGGCAATAAAATTATTTCACTGACATTACATTGCCTGCCTGAAGATTCACGCCTCACACACAGTTCAACCTTCTGGTCGAAAACTCGACCTCCAGTGGAATTTATGCTACAACACTGCAATAGATGATATGCCAGGGATCTTGAATACTTCCAGCCAATACAATTTTGGTCTCAGAAATATGTTCTGCTGGAAAGACTGATTCAAATTAAGGAACTCGACTTCTAACAATAATGTCAAATTTCTGAAGATTACCAAGGGAACTCACAACCCTCCTGAGATTCATATGCTGAAGAATTTGACCTTCAAGACATAAAATCGGCCCTCTTCTTAACTGATTAAACCCTTGCTTCTAATGGTGACAAATGGCTTGAGATCGAACTGCCCTTCAGTGCACAAAGTCTGGTAAATTTGGCTAAGCGAGTTGCTTTAGGAAAAACCCAACTTGGCCTCTCCAAACTTGGCATAATTACTCTAAATAATTCGGTCTCTGCCAACTGAAATCAATCGACCTCTGTCACAGGAGTGCAACTAAACCCTCTTTAAATCTGAAGCAACAAGTAACACGAGCTCTTTAGTTTGCTGACAATAACTTCTGCTACAGGCTATAATTCAACCTCCTTATACGTATGTAAACAAATAATTCGGCCTCCTTGCTTGTTGATATAATTCTAGGGATAAATGGCTTCAGTATTTTGGAGACTCGGCCCTCTATTATGCCAAACTCGAACTTCCTTGAGAATGATATAAACCACCCCCTCCTACAAAGACCAAGATGAGCTTAAGAATATCTGCAATAAACTCTATTAGATCTTCTGGAAAATTACCCAACTAGGGTGGCAATGTCGTCCACCGAAATTGGGAAGAGACTACTAGGTGACAATGAGATACACTGAAACTAGTGTGAGGATATCGCTTGAAACCCTTGGACTGAAACTCACTATGAGCTTTTTCTTCCATGGCAAAGAGAAAGGATGAGATATCGCTTGAAACCCTGGACTGAAACTCACTATGAGCTTTTTCTTCCATGGCAAAGAGAAAGGATGAGATTGAATAATGAGCAAATGAGAACGCTCCTTTTGTAATTTTTATAATTTTTCACTGAGTCTTCTTCAATCTTCTAGATCTTTTAATGTTATTTTATTGAAGAAGTCACTTTTTCATTCTAATTGAGTTTTTTGCCTTTTTAATATAATACTTTTTACCTTTTTTATTCATTATAATTTAACCTTTTTATTTAATAATATCAAATTGGGTAAATTTTTCCAATTTTGATAGCATAAAGGAGACAATTAGGCAAGCGGAAACCATGGCTCCAGCTCAAGAGATAAGAGACGTTACACATTTTCATCTCGTGTTACTAGATGACAAAATTTTCTCCATCGAATTTTCCAATGATGTGTTGTTCTACTATCATATCCATTGCTTCTTTTGATAATTCACTGCAGCACACCCGTACACAACCTTCTTGTCTTCAATAATATAGAAAAGCTCTGTACACTGGTTTTAATACAAATTGATGTCAAATCAGAATTTACCTCTGATACTACAATGTCAAAAAAACAATCTTAACACGGAAACAGGAAGAGTGAAAGGCGAATAGAAAGTAGAAACTCAGAAATCTTTTTGTGTAGAAAAGCTTGTCACAGAGAACAGTGTCTCTATAGAGAAAATCGACCTATCAAATCTATAAGTGTATACTTGTAATAGTTATCCAACCATGTCGGTTGCCCAGTGAATTGTATGCGTTCAAACAGTTGAACAAAACTGAACCTGGGAGGGCTCCCCAGTGGACTCACAAGTGGAGCCCTCCATCATGCTGTTGGAGTTACTTAAAACGGTGATGTCTTAAAGCGGTGGCTAATTAGAGATTTGTTTGCTGCAACATTCAAGCAATTAAATATAGATTAGAAATGTGAATACAGCAGTCGATATGCTTTAATGAATGATGGAAAAAAGATTAAACCAAAAGAGAGTAGAAGATTGTCAAAAATATATCTGCGAACTAGAGAAAAGACCAAAACTAAAAGGTAATGTCCTGCAGTGACTTTATTGGGTTGGAATCAAGGTTACATGGGAGTGGGAGCAGGGAGCGACATTTTCAAAAGCTCATTGTTGGTGACTGAATTGGGAGCACGTATATATATATATATATATGCATTTTTGTCAACAAAAGTATGTAGAATGATGAATTAGATATAAAAACTTAAAATTATGAAAACGTGGATTGAACCATATAATATCAATTATCTAGAAGTTATAATCTTCATCAACCGCGTTCACAAGATGGTAACATACAACATATTGAGTGTCATGATTCATCAATCTTAAAGTTTCAAGCTTTCAAAATTCGATATATAACATTTATCATCATTGATCACAAAAGTTGTAACTTGTACTTGTAACCATTACCTTTACCAAGTAACTAAACGATAACAAAGAATATCTAACATGAAATGAAATGTTTCAACTTTCACGAAGCATCATATTCATAATTCATTACCAATGAGTTATAAATGTCAACTTCAAACTTCAAACTTAAATTGTCATATATTGTTTATAAAAAATACCATAATAAATACGAAAGAGTCAATGGTTATAAAAAGTACTAAAAACTAGAAAAGACAAGTAAATCTATTATCTACTGCTTGGCCCTCTTGCCACGAGAAATTTCTAATTTCTTGTCTCGTGCTTTATTGGGAATCCCCCCTGCATAATCGAGTGATTTTGGTGCTCTTGATTAAATACAAGTTCCATACCTTAGTAACCTAGGTGCTCTTGATTATTGGGAGTCTCCCCCACATAGAGGGCTTAGTGCGCTTGATTAAATAAAGTTCCATACCCTAGTACATGACAAAATCCAAGGCAACATTGCAATCCCCCCAGGCCTGAAATCCTAAAAAAATGATAAGTCTGCTAGATTTTGAGTGAGATCTAAAATTCTACTTTCTTCATATGAAATCCAATGAGGTCGGAACCACTCTCAACACTAGGGCCAAATTTTTGTTTCCAATTTTCAATAGTTCCTTTTATCACTCCTGAATTGGCAGGGAGCGAATTATTTTTAGGAAGCTGCTCCCGATGAGCTCCCGCTCGTAGCACGCTTCAGGAGCAGGTTCAAGGAGGGGGAGTGGCGCTCCCCTGCAACCCTGGTTGGAATACACTTCTAGCTCAGGTTAGTGCAGATAACCTGACTTGACTGAGATGATCTCTGGTAACTGCATATAACTGACCTGAGTGAGATGACCTACAGGGGCTTGGTGTAAAAAAATTGTAACAATAAATAAATAAATACAATTTTAATAAATTTTTGCCCACACATTTTTAGGCCTCTTTTTGCAACAAAAACATGAAATATACAGATCAACCAAACCTGTTTCCAAATTCAGGAAATATTAAGCTTTCATTCTGTTTTGATTTCGATTTTGATTGTTCACAAACTACGAAAATTTATACACCCGAATAGCAGAAGAGAAATGGTAATTGAACATGTTGCAAAACGAAAACTATATTTTTATAAAGAAGGAAAGAGTTTTCCCTAAACCGCCAAAGCAGTTTGATCCAACTCCACCCTTGATGATATTACAAATTTTCTGAGAACCACAGTATTTGATGGAATCATGGAAAAGGGGATCCCACATATGTACAACATTGTAGGGGAGATCTTAGCACCCAAAGTATTCTACATCAGTGTTGAGGAGGTACCTCAGATATTATATATGCTTGGCTGCTGAAATTGTTTTGTGTCTGTGAACCTCTAGAACTCTCAAGCCCATGCCACATGGGCTAAACACCTTTCGAATAGAGTACAGAGAAACATGCCATACTTAACAATTTAACCTAAACATACTATGATAAAGGTCTATTATAGCATAATCCCTTTTTAAAACTGACTTGTAGAGGTCCTCTATGTGAATAATGAGCTCCAGATATCAATACATTTATGAATATTCCTGTTGTCTTGCTCTTTTAAAGAAGCAATTTTGTTTAGCTGTTTTGCTAGTTCCCCTGTTATCCGGTCTATGTAGACAGTATAAAGGGAATTTCTTGGCTCCAGCATATCTGTTCCTTTCTTCACTTGAAAGTAGCAGCTTACCCACTCTTCAAGTAATCCTGCACATTTCAAAGTTATATGACCATATTAGGTGCTGTACCTAAAACAAATAATGGACAAGAACTTAGTTATTCTCCAATGCTAAATTCTTGTATAAAGGTACCACGAAAAATATCACTTAGTGTAAATTGGATACTTGATCCCTACGTGAGTTTTCTATACATGGCAACTAACCATGCTAGAATAAATATAAGAGATGCCATGAACAAAATGACAAGCAATTCCATACGGTTACCATATGAGAGCGTTGGGAAAGATGTGTCATACACCTTGCAGTTAACAGTTTTAGAAGGTGCCAAAAGTGCTGTACGTATCCAACCCACATTGTGGTAGTTATCTCATGCATGAACCTATGTTTTTAGTAAAAGCTAAAAATCATGCATGAAGGAATGTATTTTGTGAAAACCAAATTTTGTGCATGAAGTGATGTTTTTACTTTTAGTGAAAGCTAAAATACCGCAAATGGTTTCCAACTTTCCAGAATATGGAAAAACCATAAATGGTTTATGGTTTCCTTATGCCTATATATTGAGTGATTGGGTTGAAAGTATTGAGAGAGATGTTATTGAAGGTACCAATATGCTTCCGAAATTTCTATAGAACTTGAATGCTGTTAACCAGTCCTATTTAGAGCATAGCTCTGTCAACGTATTGTAATTTGTTGCTAAATAACACATTCAGCTTGCCTTAGAGTGTTGGGTTTTTCCTTATAAGGATTTTCTCTAGGAAACCACTATGTAATGGTTGTATGTTTATGTCTTCTTTTTTCTTCTAAAATTGCTTGTTTAGTGTTTCTGGACATTCATCTGTCGTTGATTAGAATAGGAAGTGTATTTCTCACTTTTGCTTCCTTTCATTTGGTATTAGAGCCTAAGCACCTTACATCCTAGGTGTTAAGGACAAGGTTTTTTTTATCTAACTTTGGTTTTAGTGGGATATTGTACGGGAAAAAAATCTTGTGGCAGGAAAATGGCAAGCACATCAAAGCTAAAATTGAAGAAATTTAATAGCACTAACTTTGCACTGTGGAAGCTCAAGATAGAGAACTTGTTCATAGATCAAGATCTATGGGTAGTAGTATCTGGAACAAAACCTTTTTCTATGAAAGACAGATAATAGTGTTGGAAAGAAAGAGAAAAATCCTTATCAAGCTTTGTTCGGTCGATTCAGTGTTATTGAATGTTTTTTTGAAGAATCCACCACATCAAGTCTTTGGAAGAAGTTGGAGGACTTGTACTAGGCTAAATTCCTGGTTAATAAACCTTTTTTGCGTAAAATATTTTACACCTTGAGAATGGGTGATGGTGATTCCATATCTGAGCATGCGAATGTGTTTAATACCATTATGACTCAGTTTAACATAGTTGGAGTGAAGATGGATGGGAAGGATCGTTGCATGACCCTTCTGTGTTCTTTGCTATAATCATGGGACAACTTGGCAACAATCATTGGAATCACTGTAGAGAAATTGGTGCTTGATGAGGTCATGGCTATGTTACTGTTAGGAGATTAGGAAAAAGTTTAATGAATCCACCAAGCAGGCCTTGGCCATTTGTGGAAGATCAAAAGAGAAAGGAAATAAGAGGTAGGGAAGATCCAAATCTCGTGGGAGATCTAAGTTTCCTAGAAATTCCAACGAAGAATGTTGGAATTGTAGCAAGATCAGGAGTTTTAGTAGAGATTACAAGGAAGAGAACAAGGGAGAAAAGAAGAAAATGAATAACTCTAAGGGTGAATCTCAAAATATTCTCAAGAGGATAGTGGAGACGCCTTTGTTGTGGCTTTAGCAACCCATGCATGTCAGAGTGCATGGTTGATAGACTCTAGAGCTTCCTTTCCACATGACTTCCCATCAAGAGTGGTGTTTATTTGAAAAATATGAAGATAGGAAGGTATATTTTGGTATTAATTTTCATCTTAGCGTAGTTGACTGTGGTACAATCTTGATTAGATACTGTGATGGCAGAGTGAAGGGGATCAATGGAGTTATACACATTTCAGGATTGGCATGGAACCTACTATTGGTAAGTGCAGGTAATGCTGTGGGTGTGCAAGTTGTTTTCTCTAATAGAAGGTGTAAGGTGTTGCAAGGAGATATGGAGCTCATAAAGGGTGTTCATGTGGGCACTTTATTTTAGGCTTTCATCTTGATGCATGTCCCATTCAATGCAATATCTCTTCATTCCCTATAGTGAAAATATCCATAGAATCTACATCTTTGAAATCAGAATCAGCACCAAAGAGGAGTGTTGTATCTACTCTTAATGGTCATGCCTTCTTGGTGTTACCTCCTAGGTTCTCACTTGATGTAAAATTCCCAAAGCACAAGTTGTGAGACCCCAAGGGTGACTTAGAAAAGCTATCCATTGTCACTGTTGCCTCAAAATATAGCAGGCCTTATGAGATACTTCAAAAGGCAACAATTAGTGTAATATCCCCAATTTTGTGAGCATGGAATCACTAAGGCATTTTGCCCAATTTTAGTAATATTAATTAAAAAGGGGCAAATAATATTGGAAAAAAGCGGGTAGTATTATTTTATTGGAGAATAGCAACAAATTATTATTTTATTAAAATGGCGGCAAAAGTAACTTAGTGGAAAATGGTGCCTGTAATGACCATAATTAAATATTAACTAGAATCTGAAGTACAGAAGTACAGAGAGCCTGAAGACATTAAATTTGTACTTACCTCAACTGCTGCTGATGCTGATTCATAATTAAATATTAACTAGAATCTGAAGTACAGAAGTACAGAGAGCCTGAAGACATTAAATTTGTACTTACCTCAACTGCTGCTGATGCTGATTCTGGTGGTGCTGTCCTCGCTGTTTTGATCTAGTCTCCGGAAGACCAATACCACCCAACCAGATTGAGCAACCTAGCTGCTCAATCCAGAAAACTTCACAACAGAAGTTCTCTGTCCCTCCGTGCCCGGAACCTCAAGCAGACTAAAGCTCTTCCAATGGACAATTAACTCCCGGTGAAATCTGTGCTCCAAGTTCTTCCTGCTCCTTACTTCTTTTTCCCCCCCCTTCTCTCGGTTCAAACCCCTGCTATTTATCTACCGGCCTGGCGGTGGCCGCCCTCCCACTTGCAGCCACCGCCTTCCACGCATTGAAGGCCCTCAGATATTTTCCGACTCTTATCTGCGTTCTGCAATAACTACTCAGCTGGTTCGGGCAGCTTCGCTTTAAAAGTTCGCTGGTACCCTTTGTAAGTTTACATTATAATTTCATAAGGTTTAATGATTATATTTTATAACATTCACCTTATCTATATTTTACCAGTTTTTAAGTGATATAGTTTATAACCTTCCATTTATATGTTATAAAGTCTTTAAATTCATATTATAAAGTTTTAATGATATATTTTATAGAATTAACATATATACATATATTATAAAGTTCAGAATTTATTAAGGGTTGTTACATACATTCCCCCTTCTAAAAACTTCGTCTCGAAGTTAGAGCTTTAGGTTCAAGGTTTTAATGGACATGACCCTTTGTGTCCAGGTCCCCAAGCTATTCAAACTCATCCTATCCTCCCTAATCTCTTCTGCTCCCATCCTATCCGTCCTCTACTAGAGTATGCCATGGCGTCAATTTTACCGACCTAACCATTCATAACACGAAGGTAACAGCGTCGACTATATCGACCTGATTCCCAGTAGGCATCCGACAGTCATCATCACACGTCTAGGGGAGCGTGACTCGCACAGTCCTCCCATGACTCCAGGGTTCGGAGGATAAACGGTGGGTAACACCTCCACCCCTCCCAGTAAAAATTAGGGCTACTACCCTATCATAGAATCACTTTGAGCTTTAATCGGTCTGATGTTCTGTCATCACGTGGTCATCCCGGAAATTAGATCATTTACTGGCAATCATAGTCTATCTACAAGTTTATCTGCAAGTTTACCTGCAATCATACACTTATCCATGCATTTGTAAAATGTGCATCAGCATATTCAAAATAACTCATGTATTCTTTACATATGATACTACAACATAACATAATTTGTCATATTCTATGCATGTAGTTGGACTTTTATTTAGGGTGTATTCACTTCCTGTCTTCCACTTCAGTTGCTCATTTTTGACATGCATAAATGAAACAGATTTATATTGTTTTAATTTCTATCAGAAGTAAAATCATTTAACGGCCTTTAACCTTATTTGACAACTATAATTTAGTAAAACGAACCACATATATTATTTTGGTATCCATGTACCAGCCGAAATTTAAACATATATTACGCCATGTTTCATGTTCACCCATAATCATTCAAAATGTTTCTGAGTCTCTGACTGTAGTGAAGTAAATATATATACAAAACATATTGTAAAGGTCTTCAAAATGGACATAAATTAGGGTATCTCTGACATATGTCCTCTGTATTTTCCCAAGTTGCTGATCCAGGACTATACTTGTCCCATTGGACCTTAACTTGGTCCACCAGACGGTTCCTCAACTGTCGAACTCTACGTTCCAGTATACGTAAAGGTTCGACCGTTATGACTCCCTCGTCCGATACCTACAATTCTTTCCACTGGATGTTATGAGATAGATCAGCTACATAATGTCTTAATACAGAAACATGAAATACATTATGAATTCTATGCAGGTGGGGTGGCAGGGCAAGACGATAGGCAACAGGTCCAACTCTTTCCACGACTTTAAACGGTCCTATAAATCGGGGAGACAGCTTTGTCCCTTTCCCGAATCGAATAGTACTTTTATTTGGTTTGATGCGGACGAAGACCTGGTCCCCTACTTCATACCTCCTATCAGTTCGGTGAGCATCAGCATAACTCTTTTGTCTATCCTGTGCTTCCTTTAATCGCTGTCTAATCTGACTGACCTGCGCTTCCATTTCATGGATTAATTCTGGTCCTATTATCACTCGATCTTCTAACCTGTCCCAACTTAACGGTGTTCTGCAAGGTCTGCCATATAAAGCTTCAAATGGAGGCATCCCAATCGAACTGTGGTAACTGTTGTTGTATGCGAATTCAACCAAGGGTAAATACTTTTCCCAGTGTGATTGCTGATCCATTACATACATTCGCAACATGTCTTCCAGTACTTGATTTACTCTTTCAGTTTGCCCATCAGTCTCAGGATGGTAAGCCGTGCTTAAATTTAGCTGGGTACCTAAGGCTGTCTGCATGCACGTCCAGAATCTGGAAGTGAATCGCGAATCTCTATCGGATATAATCTTCTTAGGTACTCCATGAAATCTGATAATCTCATTTATGAATACTCGAGCCACGTCAGCAACATCATAAGTATCTCTTACCGGAATAAAATGGGCGCTTTTTGTTAATTTATCCACCACTACCAGAATGGCATTGTGTCTTTGAGAAGTAAGAGGTAGTCCAGTGATAAAATCCATAGAAATGGTCTCCCATTTAGACATAGGAATGTCGTGGGGTT
>APFE030368577.1:112538-203927 GCA_000404065.3 Pinus taeda
TGATAACCATGTTAGGTTAAGGTATGTTCTAGTGCTATATACAATTTACTTCTTTTTCTTATTTATAATTCCAACAGATTAACAATCACATGTACATAAAGTGAAAGTGTAGAAATAGAACATTAAACGATCGACAAAAAACAAGCCAAGACAAGAGACACAAGATGTGGCAACTAGCCAGGGACAAACCCCACAATGTGTGGAGAAACCCTTTGATCAAATCTTATTTTATCTTCAATAATTCAGCAAAGAGAAATAGTACAATAAATATGATTTATATCAGCAGTAGCAAACACTAGATCAGCAGCATCAACATTAGCGGCTTCATCATCAAACTAGGGCAGATGATATCTCACAAACCGACTGTCGGATCGACTTGATTCCACCACCAAAAGTTGTGGTTTTCAGAGGAGGTTCAGATGAACCTACAACACAGTTCAGATGAGGAGATATTCTAGTCCACGCAGGTCAAACTTCATTCTGCAGTTGCAGCTTCCTTCAAACTAGGGCAGTCGATATCTTGCAAACCGTCCATCAGATTGGCTTGATTCCACCACCAAAAATTGCGGATTTTAGAGGAGGTTCAGATGAACCTACAACGCAATTCAGATGAGAAGATTTTCTAGTCCACGCAAGTCAAACTTCACTTCTGCAGTTGCAACTTTAGTTTCAGCAACTTCCGGCTTCACATGTGTGAGGGAGAGACCCTTTTCTGCGCAGTAGAGAGAGAGAGATGTGATGAGATGAGTGAGTCCAAATGAGGAAAAGTCATCCTATATTTATACACAACGTTGGTGTTTGAATAGATGCGTCTGTTGGGCTTCTGAGCCTATATGAGTTGTAGGTCGGCTTGATAATAATTCCATAATCAAAATAAATTCATCTCTCCATGAATACTTATCGAAATCGGATGATCTTTATATCAATCCTACACCTCTCGACGAGAGGAATTTAATTAACATATTATCAGCCATGAATAATATGACCCACATGAAGTTTTGCCTTAGTTGCCAATTTTAACACTTCTGTAGGTGGGTGCTTGTGTACTGGTATGAGTTTGCGCTAGTACAAGTTTGTAAGAAATTTCTCTTTATAATAAAAAAATAAAACAAAGACGACAACAATGGTGGTTTTTTCCCACATTGAGTTTCGACCTAAAAATCTTGGTGTTCATGTGTTGCTTGTATGTGATGACTTATTTTGTTCTTACTGCACATGGTTACTGTTTAATTAATGTTTAATGAAGTATTGATATACTGGTTTAAGTTAAATAGATGACTGAAACTGAGAGGGAACTGAATATATGCTACTTGTCTTCATCACATTTGCGTACATATAAAGGTTTACTTCATAATAGTCGCGTACCAAAATCTGAATAAGAAAAGAAAAGTTTAATATACTGATCACCCCCCCCCCCCCAAATATTTTTCCTAACAATTGGTAACAGAGCAGGTCCTTCAAAAGAAACTTGATCGCTTGAAGGAGATCTATCAAGATGAGTAGTTAAGAAGAAGTATTTTCTATCAAGCCACCTCTATTTAATGGAATGAACTTTGTCTTTTGGAAAGTCAAGACGAGATCATACTTGCAGGCGTTGGGAGCTGATGTATGGGAAATCATTGAAAGTGGAGATCAATATCCAACCTCCATTCCCACAGATATTACAGGAAAGAAACAATATGAAATCAATGTAAAGGTTGTGAATGCCATCTTGGGAAGTTTGGCCGAGTCCGAGTTGATGAAAGTAACACAGCTAAAAACAACAAAGGCAATGTGGGATAAGCTTATCCAAAGTTATGAAGGTGACACTAAGGTAAAAAGTGTTAAACTCCAATCATTTAGAATACAGTATGAGACACTGAGAATGCATGATAATGAAAGCATTGCAACATTTTTTCTTAGAGTAGATGAAATTGTTAATTCCATGATAAATCTTGGTGACGAAATAAAATATGCAATTGTTGTTGAGAAGATTTTGAGATCACTAACTCCGAAGTTCGATTCCAAAGTCTCTGCTATTGAAGAAATGCAGGATTTGAAAATTCTCACACTTGATCAACTCCATGGAATATTGACAGCATTTGAGATGAGGAAAGGTGGTCCTTTATACATGAGAGAAGCAACCTTCAAAGCCACATATAAAGGGAAACAAAAGGAAGCACCCAAAGACACAAGCTACATATCAAATGAGGAAGAAGTAAACTTCGTGAGAAAGTTGCAAGTGGGAATTGGAAAATTCAGAGGTAAGCTTCCCTTTAAATATTTTTCTTGTGGAAGAGTAGGCCATTATGCATCAAAATGTCCTTATAGAGAAAATCATAAAGAGAATGGAAAGAATGTTGCTAAAAAGAAGTTCTTTGATAAGAAAAGATTTTACTCTAATGAAAGTAGTCATAGCACATCTGATGACCAAGAAAATTCAGATTCAAATTCTAACAGTCACTATGTAGTACTTATGGCCCTTGAAGATCAATCATTAAATGAATTAATTAGTTGTGAGGTAAATGATTCAATGAAAGCTCTAAAGGACAATAATAAACTCGAGAATGCTAACAAAGAATTGGAATCAAAAGGAAACAATATGATTTAGGAAATAAACATGTTAAAGATGGAATTAGAAGCAACCAATAGAAGAACAAAAATCATAAGAAAACAACTTCAAGAAAAGGAAAAGCATTGTGAAACATTAGAACTTGAAATTATGACCCTAAAGGAAGATTATGAGAAGATCAACAAATGGGCAAATGCATCTAAGTCTCTAGAGAAGATTATTAATGAACAACACTCTCCTTTGATCAAGAGTGGCATAGGGTATGATCAGTGAAGATAATATCAACGATATATAGCCGAATATCGGAAATATCGCGATATTTTTGAGATATCGGAGATATCTCGGCAAAATATCGCGAGACGATATAAAATATCGCCAGGGGTGTTTTGCCGTGGCTAGAAAAAGGAAAAATCGTTTTTTTTTCTTCATTTTTGTTTCTAAGTGTTGGAGAAGGAAGGGGAAGAGTTTTTTGGTGGTTGTCCAGGAGGGTTTGAGGATCAAACAATGATTATCACCACCAACTAAGACAAACTTCATTTCTTCCATTAACAGGGATGTTCTTAAAAACCCCTATGTTAATGATTTTTTTCATAGATTTAGGGTTATGCTTTTTTGCCTCTTTGCCTACCAACATTTTGTTTATTTTTTTTTTTTTTTTTCCATTTGCTATGATTTTCATGCCCATGAACCAATGCAAGGGTTTTCTCCATATTTGGACAGCAAGCTTCATTTTTTTTTCAACTTTCTTATGCACCCTCTTATTGCCATTTTTCATTCACATTGCAAAATGCAAATAATGTAGTAGTTTTTTTTTGAATGAGGTGGTTATTACTTATTATTTTTTGTGTTGGGGGGTTTAATTCCAATTTTTTGTTTTTTTTTGTGCCCTAGGTTTGAATTAGTTCACTAAAAATGTCAAATATGCCAAAAGCCTTGGACCCATTTTGGGAGTATGGGGAGGTTGTTGGTGGGGCAAATCAGGCATATATATCATGCAACTTGTGTGGGACCAAGATGTCAGGAGGGGTTACACGATTGAAATACCATCTGGCTAGACTCTCTGCATATGATGCAGATGTAATGCCTTGTATGGTTTCTAGTGCAGAGGTTATACAAAAATCTCGTGAAGCAATTGCTGAACAAGACAGAAAGAAAGCTGCTAGGGAGAGGCTAATGGTCTCAGATAGATAGGTGCTAGTTTTATTTGTTTTGCAACTTTTGCTACATATAAGTTTATAACTCATGATGATGAAATATTTTTAAAGTTTTATATATGTGATGTTACTTTGTTTGAGTCCTTGATTGGACAATTATCAGGGATCAGCAAGATTTGGTATTGCCTTTGAAGTTTGATGTATCATTTCTACTTGACATCATATATATCAGTGCCTTCTTCATATTTATGTGCCAATGTGTTTAGTTCATGTTGTTATTGCTTTATATGTTTAGAAATCTGAAAAAAACGAATATATTATGCATTTTTTATGCTTGCTGATATTTTGCCGATATTTTCGTCGATATTGCCGATAAGATATTTTCTAGACCCTCGCCGGTATTTTGCCAATACCGATATTTTCAACACTGGGTATGATCATACACAATGCAATGACAAAAACCAATGTAGTGTTGTTCAAGAGAAATCTAAATCAAGTCACACATCTCCTAGATCAAGGTCAAGGTTTGTCCTTATGCACATGATGGTTTTATGGATGTTGTTTCTCTTGTAACTCATTTGGGCATAAGGCCACTGACTACAGGTCAAGTATGAAAAATAGAACCAGGAGGTGGGATAAGTTCCAACACAATTAGAAGTTGCAAGCAGATCTGGAGGAAGAAGGAATCTCAGTCAAAACCGTAGGGAAGATTGACCCTACTACAATCCATATGTTCTTAAAGCTTACTTCTCACAGTGACTGCAGAAGTGATGTGAGGTACATGACCTCATAAGAGCATAAGATAACTATCAGGTCCTCAAGATCAGTGATGTGTAATCTCAGGGGGAGTAATACATATGTTGTCTTGATGATGACTCCCATGGTTGTTTTGAGATTCATGTTGCTTACATTACTGATAGTGCATTTGATATAGTAATAGTGAACAAGTATAGATAGTACAGGCTCAGGGGGAGCTGTGGTTATGAGATTTCAGCATTGTACTTTTTGTACGCAGATATTATGAAGGATAGTAACGTATATATGCGAGTTTTGATATAGAGAGTCGCGTATGTTTTCCTATGGTGAAGAAACAGTAGGACAAACTTAGGGAAAGGCTATGATATGCTTAAGACAGTTATTATTTGGCTTTCTTGTTCTAATGTTGATGGTTACATTCTGTGGATGCTACTTAGAAGTGATATTGGCTAATGATGGTTTATGAATTGCTGCAATATGACATTGATGCTTTGATGGATTTACTGATTGATGAAGATGTGTTAATGACCTAACTGATGGATGAGCCGATGAGATCAGATTTGACAGTGAACAGTTGGCATAGGTTCAGGGGGAGCATTTGCTATGTTTCTAGTAATGCATTGTTGGCATTATGATTTCTTTAGTATTCCTTGTTGAATAATGGTGTTCATGATAAGTATATTGGTAATGCTGCTAAAGACACACATGATTGCTGAAGTTTTGAATGATAACTACATTTTGTTGTTGTCCTTTTGCATAAGTTGCTTATGGTGAAATATGGATGATGCTTATGTGTTGCTTGAAGAGATGCATATAAAATGTCAATAATGTTGCTAATCAAATTTGAGATGCATATATAAATGATACATATGACATGAAAAGAGAATGTTGATCTTGTTGATATAGGATCAAGGAGATGGGTTGATTTCACAGTCTTATGATTGGTTGATGATGATGATCAGTTCATACATATTGCAGAAAGGGATCTTATGGATGACTACTTGAGTTACATATTGGTGAAATGGTTTTTGGTGTGACAATTCTTCTTGTATGAAGATAATGGGCCAAGAGAATGATGTTGCTGCAAGTTTCATGAAGACATGGTTATTAATATACTACTGCTACATCTGCTGGATAATGCTTGGAAACATGGCATATTTTAATTTTTGATGCTACACTGCCCTATCTTACTTATGATGATATGCTTGGTTCTCACATATGTTGATTGGTGCATAAAAAAATATGTTGCTATGATACAAAAGATCCATATGCCTTTGATGAACATGGCTTGAGGCTTTGCCTACTAAGGGAAAGAGCAAGTTGACCTTGATGAGGTCAAGAGGATGAGTTGATAGCAGATCTCTACAGAAAAATCTTATGTTGTTGATGTTGCATACTTGGTCATAGGTTGATGATATTAAAGCTACATTGTCTTATCTTGCAAATTGATGATGAAAATGTGCATGTTGTTGTTCATGTTGCTGCTGACATATGCTTATGGTGCAGATCCCATATGATGTATGATGATTGTTGATGACTATCATGGTCTTACTGAGGCCTTTGGTCTTGGTTATAACTGCCATATCTGTCTCTTGATGTAAAGGTCATGTAAAAACCTATGTTATAAGTTACAAATCATTGTAAAATTCAGTGATGTATGGACTAGTGTGGTCAAGTCATGTAATCCCATCATTTTGGGCATGTGATGTAATGTTGAGTCAAACATGTAACCCCACTGTGTTGGGTGATCAATGTAAGCATGAGTCATTGGTTATAGGAAAGGTCATGTCTGGTTGAGTCATAGAGTCATGCACTGCTTTGTATATCTTCAGAAAATTCAGCATGTGCTCAGGGGGAGCATGGCCAGTATTCAATGTTCGTACTCAGCAGATCAGATCTACAAAAGGAGATAAGTCTTCATTCAACATTGGTTAGCCCTTTGCCCTTAATGTCAAAGGGGGAGAGAAGCTTGGTGTTTGGAGAATGCTTGGTGACTTGGGAGAGAAACTTGGTATATCTACAGATGTGTTTACAGGTATCTACAGGTGGTGGTGACCAAACACCAAAGTGGTTGCCATCAAGTCTAACGGGGGAACTTGTTGGCATTATGACAAATGTGTTGTCCTTGATGGCAACCTACTTAATAAAGATGTCAACATGATGGTAGCAAGATGAGTATTCAGGCCAGTACAAATGTGACAAAAAGATTGGACAAAGGAATATTAGTTTAGAGACAAAGGAATGATAAAGATGAAGTTTGAAAAAGTATACACGGGTTCTGTGAAGCAAAACCGCGTACACACGCAGGTTTGGTGAAGAAAAGTCACATACAGTTTCTGCACCATGGTATTTTAAATACCAAGGGTATTTACCATGGTATTGACCCATACTAATGAGTGTGACAACATATATTTGATCCCATCATAGAATACCATTGACATAACTACAAAATTGGCCTAAGGTATTGGCTAAAGCTTAAGCTATATAAGGAGATGGAGATCAAGGTGCTAAGTGTGCATGTATTGGGTTTTTGATGATTGGTTTGATCTAAAATAAGTGTGCACCAAGGAATATGATGATGGATCAAGATCTATTAAATATGAAATGACAATATATTGAATAATTTGGTTATGGTTTGATAGATCTGTGATGATGACTTTATGATGTCTATCTGTTATGGTGTCTGCTAAAAATTGTGTTTGACAAGTGTTTTGATGTGCAGTGAAGTTTTGACTCAATAATTACAAATCTATATGTAGGTGTGCTTCAGAAAAATTGCATACGTACGCGGACCTGATTCTGGATAGTCGCGTATACATTATCCAGAATAGACATATCTGTACACGGATGTCAAGTATAAAAGGTGCATACATACGCGGAAGTGCTTTATAAGAGTCGCGTATATCTGCTAGGGTTTTGCAGTATAAGCTGATGATAATGGCTGATCTATTATGTTATGTTTGTTGTTGTTTGTTGATGAAATATCTTATAATTATCTGCATTTGATAGTAATGTTTGGCTTGAATTGATTATGAAGTAAAGTGTTGACTTGTGATGATGTTGCTAGATGATAATCTGTATTTGGTTCAGTGTTTTATGTTAGCTTCAGTATCTGCTTGGGTGATTGATTCAATGGTACTGTGATACAGATTCAGCTATCAATATTTTGAGATATGTATGCGAGTATGCTTCAAGGGAAACACATACATACGCAGGTATGAGTAAGAATAGTAGCGTATAAATTCTGACATGTGTTTAGACAGAGTTTGTAGTGACATAACTTGGTTTTAGTGATGAACATTATGTGGTCTGGTATTCTGATGAATGGGTACCGGTATATAGTGATATAAGTTGGTCTGGTTGTTTCTATGTTTGACATGGTGATACAGTTGGTTCAGTGAGTAAGTGACTTGGTACAGTGTCGATTTCAGTATTGTTGTCTGGAAAACAAAACAAAGTTGTAGCCTTTCACAGGTGGGTGCCTGTGGCAAAACAAGTTTTTAAGAAATTTCTCTTTATAATAAAAGAAGAAGACAAAGATGACAACAACAGTGGTTTTTTCTCACATTGGGTTTCTACCTAAAAATCCTGGTGTTCATGTGTTGCTTGTGTGTGATGAATTATTCCATTCTTACTCCACATGGTTACTATTTAATTAATGTTTAATGAAGCACTGGTATATTGGTTCAAGTTAAACAGATGATGAATTAACTGAAAAAGTAGTGAACTAGATATATGCTACTTGTCTTCATCACAATCACGTACATACGCAGGTTTACATCATAATAGTCACGTACATAAATCTGAATAAGAAGAGAAAAGTTTAAGATACTGATTCACCACCCTTCCCCCCACCCTCTCCGTATTTTTCCTAACAACTTATGCGAGATCAGCCAAAGCAGGGCGTGTAGGATACAGTGCGAAAGTTAATTCTCACCAACTTTGATGGATCAGCTAGGAGCTTTGTCTGAGAGTGGGTGCAAAAACTAGACACATATTTACGGCTGAACCCCATGAGAGAGGTGGATGCCATTCAGTATGCCACTTTTCATTTGGATGGAGATGCCATGGCATGGTGGTATTGAGGGTTGATCACCTTGGGTCATGCAGGCATCACATATTACATAGAGTTCACGCAGAGGCTCATAGAGAGGTTCAACAAGGAGGACACAAGACACCTCAGAGCGAGTGGATGGGATGGGGACAATTCGATGATGAGACTAGGAGGGATTTTGTGGAGCATTATATATAGAAACAACATTGGCTTAGAGGATTCAAGTTTTTGCAAAGAGATTTTCCCTCATTGGAGCTAGAGTTTGGTGGCATTGTGCATGGTAGAGATCGGGGAATCTCCAGGGCTGAATTTCTCTCTCCTTTCTGCAGTGCTTAGAGCTCATTGGCTGAGGCTTGCGCAAGAGAGAGGAGCAGCAAATTCCGGGAGGGATTGGGGTTGGAGAGATCCTCTTTGAGAGGAGAATTTGTGTGGAGTTTGGGGGGGCTATTTAGTGACTGTTTAGAGCAGATTTGGATAGAGCATTTTCAGCAGTGCTGGCAAACCCATTCACACTTTTTGGGGCATCTGAGTCAGTCAGAATTGGGCCAAACGATTTTTGGGTTATGGATAACTCTTGTGTTTTAGCCTCCACAAAGTTTCGAGACTAGAACACCTCCAATGCTATAGAAACTAACACTTCGAGCATTTCAAGTAATCTAAAATAGAAAAATTGTAATTTTCACTGTCTCTAAGCATTTTGTCGATGACAAGTCACATAACTTTTGGAAGCTAAAGGAGGAGAGCATTTGAGAGCATCATCTATGAACATAGGCTTCTCCCTCCTTAACAAATCATTATGTATTGTTGAGACCATATTCCAATACGTGAATTCTTTTCATGAAAGCTATTGGTGTTCATTGTTCATCTTTAAGTTTCCTTTCTTGGTTGATATCAAATATTTTCTAAAGAAAATTGTAGAATAATTCAAGGCTATTACAAGACTAATTGGATCAATCCATTTGAAGGGAAATTTTGTCACTTGGAGAGGGATATCTAGGGTTTGTACTTACACTTCTCTCTTGTTGGTGTAAGGTAAGGTTTGTCTCTCCTTGTTGGGGTATGCTCTAGGTTCCTCAATAAGTGTTTCAATTTATTTTGCATCATAGTTTATCAATTGGTTGGAAGATTTTCTTACATGGAATTCCTCCTCATGGAAATTGGTTCCATAACTTTTCTTGATTAGGCTTGAGGTGATTTCTTTTGGGTTCCATCTCAAGCCCTAATCCACAAGCATTGAACAACCAACTTAAGGGGGGCACCATTTTGATGTCGTATCCCGAGTGGAAATAAGGAACGACCCTTATTCCAACAAGACGATCACTTTTTTATAAAAAAATTCACTTTTATTTCTATTTTATATAAATTTTAAAAATCCCTAAAAGTAGAAACACTTTAAAAAATGAAAAATTTACCATCAAAAATAAAATCTAAACTAGTGAATCTCTTCACCAAATTGTGTAGAATATTTTTGATGATTACTTTTGTAGATCTAGACTTGTCATATAACACCCCTGACTTGACCCCTGAATTGTAAATGAATATGTACATATGAAACTTAGGCTAGTGAGATGGTACATATTGATTAAGGTGGTGTGCCGAGGACTACTGTGGGGGCTAGTGTGCCCATGTGCATATGGGTTTATATGTTTTGGGGTCAGAGAGCCTAGTTTGGTAAATACAAAATTACATGCACATTAATAAAATTTGTTGCTGCTACAGCCCGAGCTAGACGAAAATAGTATGGGGGGCTAAGATTCCATGAGTGTGAAAAAGGGGGCTTTGTATGGCTTAAGATGATAATAAAATAATCCTAAGTCAAAAGTGCACTTGTTATAATTTAAGTCCCTATTGGGGGTGCCATGTGTAAAGATAGTAACATGCACATAAAAGTGAAGTTGATAGTGTTATGGGGGGCACCTTTCTACATCATCTAATTGGGGAAAAGGTCACTGAACGACCTAGATGGGAAACAAGGGACGACTTTGTGACATGAGGAAAAATGGGATACGTTCCCCGATCTAAGGTCAAAGGGGTACTTGGAGATCCATGAGGCAGTACGAACTCAGGAAAAAACACAAGACTTGGGAAAATCCCTAGCCAATTGAGTCAAACATTGTGGAGGTAGTGGCACAACCCAAGAGACTATGGGTGCAGAGAAGGGGGTGTACTACTTGGGTTGTGGGGTTGATGGGGGGTGTGAACCAATTGGTTGGAGGTTTTCAGGTTTGGTACCTTGACCCAGTTATGTATGGTACAAGTATGTACCTAGATTTTGGTAAGTTGTTTCCCTAAGGAGTGGAAGTCCCAGTCCCATCTCAAGGGTGACCCATTGTTGAAAGATTGCGAGTAGGATGGTCGATAGCTGGGTGGAACACTAGAGGTCTATAGCTAGTTGGTATCTTTTATAAGACAATTATTATTTTTAATGTTATTTGAATTCCACTAGAATTAATTATGTATTATTTCCTGTGTTGTGTGTGAATTGTAAATTAAATGATGTTTTTATGCAATTACATCTTTGTAAATGAGTGCATTGCATCATAAAATGCATTAGATATTCATAACATATGTCACCAGAAATAAATTAAATGAAAACTAGCAAAAAAATTAGGTATAGGGTTAACAGGGGCATTAATACACCACAATAGGTAGATGGGGGTAATATAGAGTGGTATTAGAGCCTAGGTTGCAACACTAGGCCATATGGGTTCAACTCTGCTTATAGAATAAAATCACAGGTTGCAGGATAATTGTTTGAAAATTTTCATAGAGAATAGAGATGGATGAATTTTCAATTTGTGATGAGATCCACTGGAATGACAAATGTAAAGGTTAAATTTAAAGTTGCATGCTCAAAGTTAGTAAGTGATGGATAATTTTTAGCAATGACATTCTAATTATGTGAAAACGACAATTCTAGATATATAAGCTTTATTGATGGAAAGAAGGATTACAAAGTTTTAAAAATTCAAAAATTTCCATATTATGACATCAACAGTGAGGTGGCAGCACTAGGTGGTTGTTAAGTTGGGATGAGGAGGAGGACAGGTGGCATGAGTGAGTGACGATGGAGTTGGATAGGTGATTAACCCCCTTACACCTTGGAATCTAATATAGAACAAGAGCCATTGATCACTTTAAATATCAACCGTCAAATCCATCAAGATACAACTTTCAGTTAAATTGCACACATGCCGGGATCTGATATGGATCATGGCCATTGGATTAGATGGATCTTTGTCATTCAATCCATCAAAGGTGTGCACCTCCACACATGTTTGAAGCCCAATATACAATCTAGAACATTAGATGGGAGTGGATTGTGGCTGTCAGAACCATTGTGGGTGCAACTTCTTGTTATCCTTCACACATGTCGAAACCTGATATGAAATTTGGATTGTTAGATGGGACTGGATCATGGTTGTTAGATCCATCTTGGGTGCAACTTCCTGTTATTATTCGTGCATGTTGAAACCTAATATGCGATCTAGACTGTTTGATGGGAACTGGTCATGGTCGTCTGATCCATCAAAGATGAAACTCCCCTTTAATATCCATTGGATTGGGGTAATATCGATCGTTGGATCCATCGGGGGCATAGCTCATCATAAACTGTCATGCATGTTATAACCGAAATGGGTCATGGGTCGTTTGACCATAAACCAGTCGATAGAATACTTCTCTAGTTTAGGAGGATTGTTGGATAGTTGGACTCACATGACGCAGTTTAGGAAGTTTCCAGGGTCTTTTGGAGGGAAAATAAGGGTTGTTTCCCTCCAAAAACCCCCTCTCCAAGCCTTTAAAAGGAGCTTACCCCTATCTCACACATCTCATTTGGAGTTTTTGAGAGTTTGATTGGGAGCTTGGAGAGTGTTGAGTTTTTGCTAGGGTAGTCATCTTGGAGTTGTAGTTGGAGCTATTCTGGAGATAGATTGGAGATGTCCGTAGAGTTGACATATTCAAGAGGAGGCTAAGGAAGATAGTTTGCATTTCTAGGTAAGGATTTTCATTTGAAAAATTCTGCATTTCACTGTTGTCCATGTATTAAATTTTTTTATGTGTTCTATGCAATCAAATCTCTAGTTCTATGCCATCAAATTTTGTAGGCTACAATGTGCATTTTTTTCTTCTAAATTTAGCTTTGGTTTTCGATTTTTCTTAGCTGCAATTTTCTTTTAAATGACAGATTTCTTTGCAAATTTTAATTATTTCAAGCCAACATGGCTCCAAAAGCCAAGGACAGTGCATGGGCTCATTGTGATTTGATTGATGGAAAAATGATATGCAAATTTTGAAATAAATCTATTCGAGGTGGAGGTATTCTCAGATTGAAACAACACTTCGCTAGGATAAGAGGCCAAGTAAAGCCATGTGAAGCACCAAATGAAGTGTTAGGTCATGTTGGGGCAAAATACCTTTCCAAGCTTGAAAAGATTGAGGAGAATAAGGCTAAGGAGAAGGTCATCCAAGATGAAATTGCAAGGAAGAGGGGATTATTAGAAGCCATGAAAGAGAGTGGGTATGATGATTATGAGATTCAAGACTTCCCTTCTATCCCTTCCACCAATGACCCCTTTCACAATGTTCCTCCTTCTCTTGGACAACAATCAAAAGGAACAAAGAGAACAAACATCCAGAGTTATTTCGCATACTCTGCCACCATTGCCTCTTCTAATCCTGCTTCCTCCCAGCCAAGTCGTCAACCCACTTTGGATCAAAATTGGAAAAAAAATGCAAAGAAACTTCTTATCAATACATTGCCAGATGGTGATATGATGTACATATCCCATTTAATGCTGCTCGCTCACCTTATTACCAAGCTATGTGGGACTCTGTTATAGCTGCAGGAAAGGGATTCAAAGGCCCTAGTATGCATGACTTGAGGGGAGCTCTTTTGCAAAAAGAGATTTCTTCCATTGATGAGTATTTGGCAGAGTATAAAGATTCATGGCTCAAAATAGGTTATGAAATCATATCAAATGGATGGATCGATGGAAATAACCACACTAACATTAATTTCCTTGTTTCTTTCCCTCAAGGAACCATGTTTTTGAGATCAGATGATGCATCTGATAAGGTGAAGGATGCAACCCTTCTATTTGAGCTTTTGGATGACATTATTCAAGAAGTGAGGGAGTAGAATGTTGTGCAAGTCATCACAAATAATGCCTCAAACTATGTTCTTGCTAGAAAGATGCTTGAGTCCAAATATAAGACCATATTTTGGACTCCATGTGTTACACATTGCATAGACCTCATGCTTGAGGACATAGGCAAAGTGGAGTGGGTAAAAACATTGTAGAGCATGCCAAGTGCATTACAAAATACATTTACAATCACTCATGGGTATTGAGCCTAATGAGGAAAAACATTGGGGGAAAAGAGCTTGTCAGGCCTGCAATTACGAGATTTGTAACTCACTTCCTCGTTGCAATGTCTCAATTCTCAACAAAAAAAAATGCAGAAAAAGTTTTCTCTTGATGATTGGACTGAATCTCGGTGGGCTCGTAGACAAGATGGCAAAGACACCAAAAAGAAAGTTCTTGACAATTATTTTTGGAAAACGTTTGCAGAGCTTGTGGAAATTACCGAGCCCCTTGTTAAGGTGCTAAGGATGGTGGATGGGGAAAAATTGGCCACGGGCTGCATTTATGAGGCTATGGGTCAGGCAAAGGAGCAGATACAGGCAACTTACAAGGATAGTTTAGCTAAATATGGCCGTATATGGGAGATCATTGATAATAGATGGAACAATCAACTCCATCATCCTATACATGCAACTGGGTATTTTTTGAGCCCAAGTATCATTATAAAGCTTGGATAGGAGATCTGCAGGATGAGGAGGTCAGAGATGGATTGATTGATTGCTTGGAGTGCATGGTCCCTATCCATGCAGACTAGTGGAAATACATAAACAACTTACTCTTTTCAGTATGGCAGCTGGTACCTTTGGAAAAAACTTGGCAAAGATGGAAAGAGATGTGGATCACCTAGGTAAGCAATTCCAATTTGTTTTTCTTTTCAAGTTAAATTGTTCACAAATTTACAATTCAAATTATCTATAAATACTTGTAATTTGTAAATAAGTAATGAAATGAAGTAAGTTACTAATTAATGTCATTTTCTTTGCAGCACATTGGTGGGAGTCATTTGGTGGCCAATGTCCTCAATTGCAAAAGTTTGCAATTAGAGTCCTCGGCCAAAGTTGCAGTGCTTCAGGTTGTGAGCACAATTGGTTTGGTTTTGAGCATATACACACGAAGAAGAGAAACCATTTGGAACAAAAACAGTTAAATGATCTTGTCTTTGTGCAATAAAACCTTCAACTAAGGCGAAACCAAATGATGAACATAACACTTGATCTAGATCCCATTGTGTTGGACGATATTGATCCAACATTAGAATGGGTGGAGGAGACTGAAGATCTTGTGTTTGATGTTGGTTTTGATATTGACATGGCATTAGCAGAGGATGAAGCAGATTTGGTGGTGCCATCAGAACTAGGATTAATGGCTGCATCAAGGAAAGACAAACAACTAATGGAAGGCACTAGTCGTGCAACTCGAGTCTCGACCAACACGTGCTTCCATTAGGTCCACTTCTATTGTTATTGGTGGCAGTGCTATTGAGGTTGTAGATGAGGTTGAGTCATCCTTAGACATTGAACCAGATGATTTCTATGTAGCTCTTGATGATGATCCTGTGTCTAGTAGTGGTGATGAATTTGATGATTGATCATGTGTAGAGTCTAGACTTGTAGTCTTGTAGTAGGCCAATGGCCGCATAGCTTGTAGCATTGTTTTTTGACTTAATAGGTCATTTAGAGCCTCATTGTTTATGTATTTGGTCGATGATATGTATTGCACTCGGTGCCATTTTGATATATTCACCTTTACATGGTAAATAAATGAGCAAACTTTGCACATTTTGTCTCTATTGGCTTGGAATCATGGTTTTAAATCTTAAAATTAGTTTTTTTTACTAAAAATTAATTATTTGATGTATTTTTTTAAAAACCGATTCATTGAGATCTGCCGAGTCCTGGTTTGGTCGGTTCCATTTTGAAACCCGATTTATTAGGTGGACTAGTTCAATCACCGGTTCCGGTTTTTAAAACTATGGTATGAACTAGTTATGACTAAAATTGTATAGGGGAAAAATAAAGAATAAATTCACTTCCAAGTTCCAAGAGGTGTAACTTGACAACCAAAGCTCATATTGGGTCATTGAAGCAGTCAATAGAAAGCTCTAAGACACCAAAACATAGCCATGGAACTGGATTTGAAATTAAGGTAAAACACATTCTAGGAAATTAACAAAAGTTTGTTGTAGCAGAGAAAGGAATATTGGGCAAAATTAGCCAAAACTTTCATAGGGCATAACTTGGATTTAGGCAAACAAGTAGTCAATAGAAAACTATCGAAGAGGAGAATACACCTATCAGCCCAAAATTTTGGTTTAGGACAATAAATTTCTCAGGAATTTAAAACAATATTGTTGGTGGCCTATAGAACATAATTAACTGAGCACCAAAAGTATGGCAGATGCATAGGGATCCTACAGTCATGAAGAGGAGGTCTTAGGTATGAATATTATCATGGGTAATGTTGAAACAGAGTCAAATGGGCATGGAAATAGCAAGGAAGAGAACAAAGATTTGGAAGAGACCATGAGGAGCCTCAAAATGGAGGTGCTCAAATACAAGGTTGATAATGATAGGCTGATGAGGGAACAACAACAAATTAACACTCAAATTTTGCAGAGCACAAATAATTTATGGATGAGAATGGAATAGAGATCTAATTCTAGGCAGATAGGAAGAGGAACATGATTCACAAGTTACGGGGAAGGATGTTGGAGATTCAAAGCATTCCAAGAGTATTGGGCAACAACATCATGTTAGTTTTTGTAGCATCAGACAAATTTTCTAGTCTTGAATTTGGTCAAAGAGGCTAGGAAACACAAGATCTCCAAAACGCCAAAAAGGTTTTGGGAGAAAACAAGCAGAGACAGCTCAATTAAATTAATTGATTGATATTTAAAAAATCCCCAAGTTTAACTCACAGAAATCGATTAATTAAAGGGAATTAATTGAGAAAAGTGAGAATGCTCTAGAAACTCACACAGATTGAGTTTGAAATGGTCTTAGCCAATGAGAGATTATAAGAGTAGGATGTTGGGTTGGAGATAAACACATCGAGCTAGTGGGTGATCTAGGAAAATCAAATTTCCCAAAGAACAAAGATTCAGTCGGGAAGAGAATTCGAGTCAGAGATCAATAGGAGAGGTAGAGGAGAAGAAACAAAGATTTTGGTGGAGGTTTCTAGTATCAGAAGAGTCAGCTAAAGGAGGTCGAGTTCTTCCACAGGAGGCTACATAGGAGCCTGGGCAGTGCCTCAGGAAGGCAATTCGATTAAGCCAGAGGAAAGGTTGATTCAGTTGTTGGAGGCTAGGATAATTTTCTTGAGGGTCAGAGAATCGCTTCCAGAGGAAGCAACAGGTAGGACATTTGATTCAAAGGAAGTCCTGGGCAGTGCGAGTTACAGATTGCGTAGACGCAACGCAGAGTCCTGTGCAAGGGTATTCCAAGGCCGGTTTCAATGGGTAGTTTACTAATGGATTGCTTGTGGAAAAGGGAAAAATTCCCTTAATAATTTTTCCAGTGATTCCTTGAGAGAGGATTGCTAGATTGGCATCAAGATTTGTACTTAAACGTTTTTCCATTGAATAATAATAATAAAACCCTCATCTACTGCACCAATTTTCCAACAATGGATTTTTTTCGGGGAAATTTGTCCAAAAATAACAGTGTCAATTTTATTGTGTGCGTGTGCTCTATTTTCTGAGTTTTTTGTTTCCGCGTGATATTTAATTTGGTGAAAATTGCAGTTGTGATTTTATTTGTTGTTTGTCGTAGTAAATAAACTGCAATTAATAATAATCAGTTAGAGGAATAATTTCTAGTTGTTGCAATAGATTGAAAATTTCACATGGTATCAGAGTAGTGTTGAAGGCAGATAAGAAACTCAGAAGTGAAGGAAATTTTGTAGCTTTCGAGGGAGTCTTTGAGAAAAATTTCAGGGTCTGTGCAGAAGCCAACCAGGAGTGCAGATGAGCAAAACAAGGGTTCGATTTTCAATTTGCAGGTAGCAGAAAAATCGAAGTTCCTTAGTTGCAGATATTTGCAAGCAATGGTGTTGCCAGGAAGCAATTCCGGTGAGTGGGTCAATGGTTTCGTTGAGAAGGTCTAGGCACATTGTGTAATGACCTATTTATAAAAAAAATATTAATTAAATTTTAATAAAATAAATTATATTAATCAAATTAATAAAATAATAAAAATAATAACTAATGATAAAGTATTTTAATATAAGTCTAACCTTTATATTAAAATAAAATCAGAAAAAGGAAAGTTAATTAAAAATCAATATATTTTTAAAAGAAATATACATGACACGACATGGGAAGGGTGTCGTGAGGAAATGAAGTAGTGGGTGTTGGAGGAAGGACAACCATTGCCAAGAATTAGTTTATAAACCAGGAGGAAGGTAAAGAATGGGGGAACTGAAGGAGGAAGAGGATCATAAACTGAAATTATCCACAGGAAGGAAGAGCGCAGATTATTCTGAGGTTTTGGGCACGAGGGACCAGTTTGCCTCAACTGAGAAGCTTACTGGACTAGGCAGCAAGGTTCTACTCAGTTTGGCTGGGTGGTTTCGTTCTTTTGGTAACGCAGAAGGAGCAGAAGTCGCGACAGAGTAGACAGGCTGGTACTCAATAGAAGAATAGATAATTTGTATTAAAATGTTATATTTGTGAGTAGAAATATTGTTAAATTCTGTTAAATATCGAATTGAAAGGCTTCAGAGTTTACTGAACATGAATTTGTTAGACCTTGTTCAATTCTGAATTTACAGTTCTTACATTTGGTATCAGAGCATAGGTTAGAACCCTGTGAGACCTTACAAACCCATTAAATATCGTTTTCAAGCTTCTGTATTTGAACCAACCCCAATTATTTTGTTTATGATTTAAGAAATTTGTATTTTTTGTCTGTACCGTATTACAGTGGAATGTCTATCAAAGAGGATAACTGTATATAGAATTGTTGAAATTTTTCTGACATCTTAACTAGAATTAGCAAAACTGCCTTGTATGAATTGCCCTGTATATATCCGTTGAGCGTGCAATAAGAAAATTTATATTGTTAATAAAGAAGGTTAGCTTTGGGAAATGACCAACTTACCAGAAATGAGAAACAAGCTCAGAATGGGAAATCATAACTTTGAAGCTTCACAATTTCATTACAGTGTTTCCTCTCCAATTCTTCCATGGATTTCTGTGGACCCAGATTCTTTTGCTCCACTTCCAAGGTTTTCTGTTCAATTTACTGCCCAATCATTCTTAAAAATGATTAACGCCCCGCAGGAACAACACTATTAACTTTCTCAAGAGCCAGTACATTGCCCATCAACAAACTGTAACACACCCTTTGCATACTACCTCAGACGTCACACTCCCCTTTCCGCCAATGTAACCAGTGCTTGCCATCGTATATGCCAACAATTATCGTAATCATTAGTCTTAATCAAATGTGCATTAACCATAGAAGTTACCATGTCACGTTTGTTATAACAACCAAAGTTTTGTCAAAAAAAAAGGGTTGTATTGTGGAGCGGACGGGACTTGACTGTCTGAATAGTCTTTGTGTTCTAAGAGAAACACTAAAAAAAAGGATTAACACTGTCGAATTGATAAGAATACATTACAGTGATTGATTTGGTAGGTTGGATAGACCCTTCGTGGAAGTATCTTAGACCAATACGTGGTTGGATAGACCCTTTGTGGAAGTATCTTAGACCAATGCGTGTCTACACAGAGGGTTCCAAAATTCATTTATATAATGTTATATAAACTATATCAAAATCAAAGGTTATGAGTTAACAAACATTATACCACATTGTTTTCGGAACCAATGTGATAAAGGTCAATACATCAAACTCGTCGCATTAACGAATAACAAAAAAAAGGATAGATATATATGTATATGTACTTAGTGTTGCAAGGTATGTAATATATATGTACACCTGTAAGAAAAGGTTTCAAGATATGGTAATACAAATCCTTGTTAAATAGTACAAGGAATACTGTATGCCAAATTTTGAATTAAGATAATAATAAAATTGTTACCCTAGCGAATACACGGTTATGCGGCCATAATATTAAACAATTCACATTTATAATACAGCTGGGTTGTCTACGTTCACGCCTCAGTAAACTACTCCTCTGTGCAATAATCGGTGTGTCCCTTTTACCATTAACTAGGTTTATCGTGGTGTCTAGCAGTCAGAGCCGTGGGTAAACTGCCAAACAATCTCTAATTGTTAGCCTCAGATCTACGAATCGCTTTGAGCCAACAGAGTGATGAATAACAAAGAATGGTTACCCAAGGCATTATGCATGAAAGGCGAGCTGTTGGATGCAACATTGCCAAAAGAAAGTGGTCGATGAATTCAAAACACCCGTCATCTGTCAGTGCCAATTGTGAAACATCATGGTGTAGTAAAATTACCGAAATGTTAAAAAACAAAACAAAAGGGGGATTTATAAATTATATTTTATAAACGTTGACATTATAATTTAGGTGATGCAAGTCTCGGCGTTGGCTGATAAATATATGGTGGGGCGAGTACAGGGATATCGTTTTCATATTCAAACCATTTCAGAATGGGTCAATAAAGGTATTTCCCATTTTTCCTTACCGTTCCCATTCCATGTGGATCCGAATACTATCATTTGATTGAGTTTGAAAATTTAATTTAATTTTTTTTAAGGTTTTCAAAATGTTTAGTAACTTAAGCATTTAAAAATAAATATACATATATATATTGAATGTTATATGGTAATGTGTAATTAAACCGTAATATTTTGGGGACGTTTTCTTATATATATATATATATATATCACATGATTTACTCTATTACTTTAAGCATTTTTAGTTTTAGATTTATTTAAATTTTGATACATATTTTATATGACTTACTTTGTTGTTTTAACAATTTTAAGTTCTGGATTTATTTAAACTTTGAACTTTAACTTATTTAATTGTTTGAAAATTAATCGTTGTGCAAAATCAATTTATACCCGTTTATGAATGTGAAATTGCAAAAAGAAAACTATATTTTAAATTCGAATGTCTACCTCAAATTTTTATAGAATTTTATTATGTACACAGGAAACATTACAATGGTAAAGACATATGAGCGACGACGACGTGATCGAGCAACATCATCGTCATTAATGCCACCATCGTCGTCATCATCATCCCCATCACCACCACCATCATCATCGTATCCACCAAGACCGCCATCAATTCCAATCGCTACAGCGTGGAGTTGACCGTGATAATGAACTCATTGGAAGCCTTATTGGAAACATTAAAAGGGTAAACTATGGCTAAGACCAAAGAAGAACTTCAACCCTTAGCAACCAATTCAATGGAACCGAAGAATTTTGAGTATAAAATATCAAAAGAAGATATTTCTAGGGAGCTTTAGAAAATTGAACTCCGAGAATTTTCAGAAGGTCGAGCAGGTGAACGTGATGAGACATGGTTAGAAGGAATTAATAGATGTTTTAGATTAAGAGAATATTCTTCTTCTTGTATTTCAATTAGAGGAAAGTGCCTTGATTTGGTGGGGAAATCTGGAAAAACAACTGCACCTTACATCGGATAATGTCCCTTGGGAATTGTTTGAGGAAAGATTCCACGCAAAGTATTTACCCCCATACTTTCAACAACAGCAAGCTAGAGCCTTCCATACTTTAGTTTAGGGTAATAAAACAGTGGAAGAATATGAGATAAGGTTTATGGAGCTTGTAAAATACATTCACTACTTAGATTCTGATGAACGTCAAGCTGAACGCTTCATATTTGGGTTAAATCCTCGCATCAGGGCCTTGGTGAGCATGTGGAAACCATCATCAGTAGCTGAGGCGGTAGAATGTGGCTGTTATGTAAAAGAACATTTGGGAATCAAAAAGGATGTAGGGCCAGCAGAACCTTTACAATCAGGATTTCAAGGAAAGACTCCCCGAAATTTCTTCAAGGGAAGTAGCTCAAGGCCACCTTATGGTAATAGATTTACCTCAAGAAATGTAGGAACAAGAGCTCCCATGGCAGTTAATACTATAACCGCTAAATCATCGAACACCAATCCATGGACATCTCGTGGAACTACCAATAGAGGAAGAAATTCGAAAGGAAACAACATGAGAGGACGGAGCTCTTTATCTCGAAATTCACGTCCTGATTCAAGAGGATCAATGCAGGTTAATTGTTGGGGATGTCGAGGACCGCATTTTCAACGTGATTGTCCAGAAGCTTCGTCAAGTATATTGCATAGGACTGGAAAGGAACCAATATCAAATAATCAAGGTAATCATAGAATTTATGCAGTAGTCAACAATGACCAAGCAGCACATCAATCCACTGTAGTGGAATCTTCAGGTATTATTAATGGTATAAGACTCAAAATCTTATTTGATACTGGTGCCACAGATAGTTTCATTTCGTCATATGCATTAAACAAATGTCTGTTGGCAGCTCGCAGACAAAATGATTTTAGACAGGTAGAAATGGCCTCAGTGGAACTCCAATCCGTAGACTTAAGTGTGGATCAATGCAAAATTGACCTAAGGGTCTATACGACTAAACTGAAAGTTTATGTCACAGCCTTAGGAACTTATGACCTTGTCATAGGTATGGATTGGAAAGAAGCTCATCAAGCTTGGGTAGACTATTATGGGAAAATAATTCTAGGTATAAATGATGAAGGAGAAGCGATCCAAATTCAAGGAATCAAGAGAAAAGTATTTTTACACTACATATCAGCAATGAAAATGAAGCGTTGCTTAAGAAAAGGTTGTCAGGCATATGTAATTCAAGAAGCAAAGAAAAATGACCATCCTTAGAACAATATCCAGTGTTAGCCAAATTTTCGGATGTATTTCCAAAGGAACTACCAGGATTACCCCTTGTAAGAGAGCTAGATCTCATTATTGAATTGAAACCTGGTACTCAACCAATCTCTAAAAACCTTAAAGAATGACAGCTCCAGGACTTCAAGAATTGCAAATTCAATTGAAGGAACTATTGGATATAGGACATATTCGACCTAGGGTATATCACCTTGGGGTGATCCTGTAATTTTTGTTAAGAAGAAAGATGGATCCTTAAGATTATGCATAGATTATCAAGACTTGAATCGAGCTACAGTAAAGAATCGATATCCTATGCCTCGAATCGATGATCTTTTCGATCAAATGAAAGGAGCTGCTGTTCTTTCAAAAATTGATCTTCGATCAGGCTATCATCAGCTAAGGATTTCTGAAAGCGATATTTCTAAGACTGCATTCCGGACACATTTTGGACATTATGAATTTACTGTGGTACCATTTGGATTAACAAATGCACCAACAATATTCATGAATCTTATGAGCAGTGTTTTCCGCAAATATTTTGATCAATTTGTACAAGTCTTTTTAGATGATATTCTCATCTATTCCAAGAATAAGAAAGAGCATGAAGGTCATTTACGAATAGTATTGTCCTGCCTTAGAAAACATCAGTTGTAAGGAAAATTATCCAAGTGTTCATTCTTTCAGGAAAAGATTCATTACTTAGGTCATATCATATCAGGTGAAGGGATTTCAGTAGACCCTGAGAAGGTAAAAGCAATCATAGAATGGTCAATACCGAAAAACGCACATGAAGTACAAAGCTTTATGGGTTTATCCGGTTACTATCGAAGATTTGTGGAGGGATTCTCCAAAATTGCAAAGCCGATTACAACCCTTCAGCATAAAGGTGTTAAGTATGAATGGACTGAGGAATGTAATAAAGCATTCTCTGAACTCAAAAGACTACTAACCAGTGCACCAATCTTAAGAGTCCCTGATCTGGACAAAGATTTTACGGTATGTACTGATGCATCCAAACAAGGGCTAGGTGCAGTATTAATGCAGGATAGAGGAGTAATAGCATATGCTTCCAGAAAGTTAAAACCTCATGAAGAACTCTATGCTACTCATGATTTAGTGTTAGCCGTTGTAGTACTAGCTCTAAAGATTTGGAGACACTATCTAGTAGGGTGAAGTTTTACACTTAAAAGCGATCATCAAAGTCTACAATATTTGATCACCCAAAGAGACTTAAATGCTACACAAAGACGATGGAGTGAATTCCTAAGTGAATATGGCTTTGGAATATCATATATTAAGGGAAAGAAAATGTAGTAGCAGATGCTTTAAGCAGAAGACCATGGATATTCTCTCTCATACCTATCAAAGTAGACTTAAGACAACGAGTACTAGAATATCTCATAAAAGATAGCTAGTATTTAAAAGTGAAATCTAGTCTTGAAAGTAAAAAGCCAAAAGAATCTAAGTTTGAAGGATATGAACTAGAAGATGATGGAATCTTACGATTCCATGGAAGGATGTATATTCATAATAATAAGGATCTTTGAGACACTATCCTTAAAGAAGCCCATAGAGCAGTGTATTGTGCACATCCTGGAGTAAGGAAAATGTATGCGGATACCAAGAAACTCTTCTTCTGGTCGGGCATGAAACACGATATCGTTCAATTTGTTGTAAAATGTTTGGAATGTCGACAAGTAAAAGCAGATCATTGTCATCCAACGGGTCTCTCACAACCTCACGACATTCCTATGACCAAATGGGAGATCCTTTCTATGGATTTCATCACTGGACTACTTCTTACTTCTCAAAGACACAATGCCATTCTGGTAGTAGTGGATAAGTTAACGAAAAGCGCACATTTAATTCCCGTAAGAGATACTTAGGAAGTTGCTGACGTAGCTCGAGTATTCATAAATGAAATTATTAGATTTCATGGAGTACCTAAGAAGATTATATCCAATAGAGATTCACGATTCACTTCAAGATTTTGAACTTGCATGCAGTCGGCCTTAGGAACTCAACTAAATTTGTGCACAGCTTATCATCCTGAAACCGATGGGAAAACAGAAAGGGTAAATCAAGTACTTGAAGATATGTTCAGAATGTATGTTCTGGATAAGCAATCGCACTGGGAAAAGTATTTATCCCTAATCGAATTCTCATACAATAACGGTTACCACAGTTCGATTGAAATGCCTCCATTTGAAGCATTATACTGCAGACCTTGCAGAACACCGTTAAGTTGGGACAGGTTAGAAGATCGAGTGATAATAGGACCAGAATTAATCCAAGAAATGGAAGAGCAGGTAAGACAAATTAGACAACGGTTAAAGGCAGCACAGGATAGACAAAAGAGTTATGCTGATGCTCACAGAACTGATAGGAAATATGAAGTAGGGGATTAGGTTTTCATCCGCATCAAACCAAATAAGAGTACTATTCGATTCGAAAAAGGGACAAAGTTGTCACCCCGATTTATTGGACCATTTAATGTCATGGAAGGAGTTGGACCTGTCACCTATCGTCTTGCACTGACACCTCACTTGCATAAAATTCATATTGTATTTCATGTATCTGTATTAAGACATTATATCCCTGATCAATCTTATAACCTTCAATGGAAGGAACTGTAGGTTTCGGACGAGGGAATCACATCGGTTGAACCATTACATATACTGGAACGTAGAGTTCGACAACTCAGAAATCGTCTAGTAGACCAAGTTAAGGTCCAGTGGGACAAGTATAGCCCTAGATCAGCTACTTGGGAAGCTACAGAGAACATATGTCAAAAATACCCTAATCTGTGTCAATTTTGAAGAACTTTAAACTATGTTTTGTATATATTTACTTTACTGAAAATCAAAGGCTCATAACCATTTTGAATGATCATATATAAACGTGAATTTTTATGACATAATATCTGTTTAAATTCTACTGGTACATGGATACCAAGACGAAATATGTTATTGATCTTACTAAATTATAGTTGTCATAGTAAAGTTTAAAATATTTAAGTGATTTTGCTTATGATGGGAATTAAGATATTATAATTCTGTTTTATTTATGCCTATCAATATGATTGATGAGATAGAAATCAAAGAATAATTACATTTTAATATGAAAGTCAATGACATGAATAAAATATGGCAAAGTATGTTATACTGTAGTTGACATGTGTGAATTATACATAAGCTATTTGTTTTTTAATATGTTAATGCACATTTTATAAATGCATGGACAAGTGTTTATGATTGCAGATAATATCCGTTACCAAAATGACCACGTGATGACAGAACCTCAGAACAATTAAGGCTCAAAGAAATTTCATGATAGGGTAGTAACCCTAATTCTACTAGGAGGGGTGGAGGTGTTGCCCACCGTTTATCCTCCAAATCCTAGAGTCATGGGAGGACTGTGCGAGTCACACTCCCTTAGACGTGTGCTGATGACTACCAGATGCCTACTGGGAATCAGGTCGGTATAGCCGATGATGTCATCCTTAGAGTTTATGAATGGTTATGTTAGTATAACTGATGCCATGGCATACTCCAGTAGAGGACGAATAGAATGGGAGCGGAAGAGATTAGGAAGGATAGGATGATTTTGTAATAGCTGGGGAACCTAATGAAATAAAACATGATCATTAAAGTCATAAACCTAAAGTATTCAAAACACCAAAATTTGTAGTGCTCTTACATTAAGTAAGAATTTAACCTCAATACATAATCCTAAAAAAAAAATGTACTAATCACTATCATGAATATTCATATAAAATAAAACTCTAAATTCGGGACAAAGTTTTCTAAAGGGGGGGTGTATGTAATGACCTATTATAAAAAAAATATAAAATAATTTAAATAAATAAATTATATTAATCAAAATAATAAAATAATAAAAATAAACTAATGATAAAGTATTTTAATATAAGTCTAACTTTTATATTAAAATAAAATCAGAAAAAGGAAAGTTAATTAAAAATCAATATATTTTTAAAAGAAATATACATGACATGACATGGGAAGGGTGTCGTGAGGAAATGAAGCGGTGGGTGCTGGAGGAAGGACGGCCACCGCCAAGAATCAGTTTATAAACCAAGAGGAAGGTAAAGAACGGGGGAACTGAAGGAGGAAGAGGATCATAAACTGAAATTATCCACAGGAAGGAAGAGCGTGGATTGTTCTGAGGTTCTGCGAACAGTCTGCCTCAATTGAGAAGCTTACTGGACTGAGCAGCGAGGTTCTGCTCAGTTTGGCTGGTTGGTTTCGATCTTTTGGTAACGCAGCAGGAGCAGGAGTCGTGACAGAGCAGACATGTTGGTACTCAATAGAAGAATAGATAATTTGTATTAAAATTTTATATTTGTGAGTAGAAATATTGTTAAACTCTGTTAAATATCAAATTGAAAGGCTTCACAGTTTACTGAACATGAATTTGTTAGACCTTGTTAAATTCTGAATTTACAGTTCTTACACATTGATTTTGCAATAGTTTGTGCAATAGCAAATCAACGTTGGGTAGAAGAGAAAAGCACACACAGAGGAAGGAATTTCCATTTTTACTTGAGAGTTTCCCAATTCAGTTTTCTGGAGGGAATTCTTGATTTCTAGTAACAGAGGGTAGTAGCTAGGTAGAACAATGCATTTCAGCAAAGAGTGCGAGTTGTAGAGCCAATAGTTGAGCAAGAAAGGGAGGATATTCCTGTTTATTTTCTCAATTTTGGTTTTTGCATAAATGGCCTCAACAAGACTTCGAGATCAGGATAGGCTAGATGGAGCCTCTAATTATTGTATCTGGAAATCCAAAATGTCTCTCTTGCTAGATGAGCATGGTCTGAAGATGTGTAGAAAGAGTTATAGCCATACCTACAGACCCACAACAACTAGAGAATAACAATAAGGAGAATAATAAATTGTTAAATCAATTAACGATTAGAAGAATAATTTCCAATCGCTGCAATAGGGTTTCAGTAGTGAAATTTTCACATGGTATCAGAGTGTAAGCGATCAGCTGAGAAGCTCAGAAGCAGAAAATAGAATTTCGTTGTTCAGAGGGTGCAGCAGGCCAAAATTCTTAGAGGTTGCACAGTTCCTTGACAGGCATGCCGAATTGTTGGGGCATAAGTTCGATTTTCAGTTGCAGATTGGCAGGAAAATTTGATTTTCCCAGGATAGTGATTCCAGTAGTCGGAGGGAGCAACAATAGCTCAAATTTTCGCTAAGCCAAATTCTAGTTGGGCACAAAGAGTTTTGCAACAACAGAACCAGTGTCAAGTGGAAGAGAAAAGCACACACAACAAAGAGAAAATTTCTCTCAGGGAACTTCGAATCTTAGAAGCTCGATTTTCCGAAGTAGATTGGCAATACAAACTAGTAGATCTATGCATTCCAGAAGGGAGTGCGAGTAGTAGAGAACAACCAAGCAGAGGGAAAGAGGGAGTTTTCAACTTGATCAGAGATGGCCAAGGCAGGGCTTAAAGATCAGGATAAGTAGGATGGAGCTTCCAACTATGTCATCTGGAAGGCCAAGATGTCCTTCCTTCTAGATGAATATGGCCTAAAAGCCTACATAGATAATGTGGTGGCCTGAAAGCCTACATAGATACTCAAGAAATGCAGAGAGAAATGTAAAGCCTTTTTATTATACTGAGCAATAGAATGAGTACAGGAGGTGATCAGAAAAATGGCACCTCGACTTGCACAAGGCAAGTGAAGAAATACACTCAGAATAGCAAAAGAATGGCCTCTATCTAATCTGCGTCCCAGCTGTTGGGGAACTACTATGCTGCTGGAAATCAAATGAGGATTTGGGGTTGTTCCCCTCCTCAAAAAAGGCTGAAACTTTCGAATCGGACTCTACTCAAGAAACCCAGAAAAACCCAGAAAGCTTTTCTGAAATGGCCGACCCTCGAAAATCACCCCCTTGGGGTTCTGCGCAGTCCCTCAATGCTCTGTGCTGCCACTAAATGAAACTCTCCAATAATTTGCCTGAAACCACTGTCGAAACCCTCCAATATGCAAGGGTTGATCCCCTGCTCAATCTCCCAACACAAATCCTACTGCAAACCCTCAATCCAGAACTCTCCCTAGAAAGAACTACGTCATCCCTCTTAGTGCTGCGCAGTCCTCCAAGATGCTCAATCCTCCTGCCAAAAAAAATGTTGATGAAACTATTGCAAAAATGTTGATGGAAATACCTTGCCTGAGCAGGCACTCGAAGTCCCCCGGTGCTAAGGGTGAGATCTCCGAACATAAACACTCAATGCACTAAACAGTGCTACAGACTAGCTAAACAACCAGCGTGCTCTAAGTTGAAGTGACTAGCTCAAATGCACATAATTGAATGTCAAAATGAGGAAGCTCCTCTCTCCTTTATAGCCTTTGCCTCTTTCAATCCCAAGGCCCACCTTCTCCAGCGTAATTCCTCTCATGCCACGTGTTTCTTCCCTTCTGTGCAGTCTCTCCAAGTGTCTGTGTGGCCTCCATCTCTGCGTCCCCCTTTGGTCCCCTTGGCTCCCCTTTAAGTCACAACATTGTGATACTAGGAAGTGACTTTTATTCTAAAAGTGAGTCATGTCCCCTTTTCCTCACTTTTTTATTCATAAATAACTATAAAAAACAAAAATAAGCAAAATTGAATATTCCAATTAGCCATGGCTAATTAGGAATATTACAGTCTCCCCCGGCAATATGTTGCTTGTCCTCAAGCAACTGAAGTGATGGATGCTGCAAGATTTTCTCACTCTCCCAAGTGACATCCTCATCCGGCAAATTCTTCCACCTCAACAAGAATTCTCGGACTGTCCTACTCTGCAGCTGCCTCTCCCTGGTATCAATAATAGCCTCTGGCTGCAACACCAAATGCTCCTCATCATCCATGGGTGGTAGCTCATCTGTCACTGTCACCTGCTGCCCAAATGCCTTCTTCAGGCATGATACATGAAAAATGTTATGAATCTTGCTGCCTTGGGGCAGCTCCAATTCATATGCAACCTGTCCAATCCTGCGTATCACCCTGTATGGCCCATAAAAGCGGGGTTGAGCTTCTCAGCCCCCTTCTACTTCAGTGACGACTGTTGGTATGGCTGTAATCGTAGGTAGACCATGTCCCCTACCTCAAACTGTCTCTCCACCCAACCCCTGTCAACATAAAACTTTTGCTAGTTCTGCGCTGTAGCCATGTTATCCTTGAGAGCTCGGAGGATATCCTGACTCTCTTGGATCCAAATCTTGGCTCTCGAAGCCTTGCTATCACCAAACATCATGTCAACAAAAGATAAAGGATGATACCCATACAAAGCATAGAATGGTGATATACCAATGGACATGTGATGGGTAGTGTTGTAGCAGTACTCCCCTAGATGCAGCCACTTCAGCCATGCCCTCTGCTGCCCACTGACATAGTTACGCAAGTAGACCTCTAGCCACTTGTTAACTATCTTTGTCTGTCCGTCTGTCTGTGGGTGATAACTGGTGCTCGATGTCAACTCCGTCCCCACTAGTCGAAAAAGCTCCTGCCAAAACCTGCCCATGAAACGGTTGTCCCTGTCACTGATGATGGTCTTAGGAAGACCATGAAGCCTGAAGACCTCTCTGAAGAACAACTCGGCCACCTGTGCTATTGTGTAGTGTGCGGATATGGAAAAGAAATGTAAGTACTTCGTCAGTTGGTCAACGACGACAAAGATACAATCCTTGCCCTGTACCATGGGAAACCTTGTGATGAAGTCCATCGAAATACTCTCCCATTTCCCCTTCGGAATGGGAAGAGGCTGCAATAAACCTGCGGGATGGCTCATTTCCCCCTTGTTCCTCCGGCAAAGGTCGCACTCCCGGATATGTTGGAGTATGTCCTCCTTGAGGCCCTTCCATGAGAACCTTTCTCTGATGGCCCTGTAGGTTTTGGTAAACCCCTGATGGCCAGCCAATGGTGAATCATGTGATGCCTGGAGTATCTTCTTCTTGAGCTGAGATCCCTTAGTCAAGAAGATCTGATCCCTGTAGTAGATGATCTCATCGACCACCTTGTACCTATCATCTGCCACCTTCCCATCCAAAACCTCACATGCAAACCTGTCCTTGGAGTACTCTACTAAGAGACTAGCCCTCCAGTCTGTGTCCAAGCTCATAAGAGACAACGTGGTTGGTCTACGTGAAAGAGCATCTGCTACCATGTTGTTCTTACCCTTGACATACTCAATGTTAAAGTCATATGCTTGGATCTTGCTGATCCACTTCTGCTGCCTCTCCTGTAGTTGCTTCTACTCCAAAAAGAACTTGAGGCTATTGTGATCAGTCCTCACCCTGAACCTGTTACCCACCAAATACTGCCGGCACTTGGCCAATGCATGCATGATGGGCAGCATCTCCTTGTCGTATATAGAATACAACCTCTCGTGCAGAAGGAGCTTCCGGCTCTCAAAGGCTATAGGGTGTCCCCCCTGCATCAATATTGGCCGATCCCCTCTCCTGACGCGTCACACTCCAAAACAAATGGCTGCGTGAAATCTGGCAATGCAAGCATTGGACAGCTACTCATAACCTCCTTGAGCCTGTCAAAGGCTCGCTACATTGTATCCGACCAACTGAAAGCCCCCTTCCTCATCAAATCTGTCAGGGGTGCAGCAAGCTGTGAGAAACTCTTGACGAACTTCTGGTAGTAAGTACAAATGCCAATGAATCCCCGGAGTTCTATCACGTTCCTCGGCTCCAGCCACTCTCTAATGGCCCTGATCTTCTCCTCGTGGACTCTCACTCCGTCCACCTCTATGATGTGCCCCAAATACAACATCTCTGTCAACCCAAACTCACACTTGGAGAGTTTGGCATAGAACTGCTGCTCCTGCAAAATACACAACACTGTCTCAATGTGTTGGAGATGCTCCTCCCAAGTCCTGCTGTAAATGAGAATGTCATCAAAGAATACCAACACAAACTTCCTCAAGTGACTGCGGAAGATGTGATTCATGCAGGACTGAAATGTGGCGGGGGCGTTGGTTAGCCCAAAGGTCATCACCAAGAACTTGAAGTGCCCATAGTGACATCTGAAGGCGGTCTTGGGAATGTCTTGCTCCCTCACGCGAATCTGATGGTACCCAAATCTCAAATCAATCTTTGAGAAGAACCGTGCTCCTCTCAACGCATCCATCAACTCGTCGATCCTGGGTATGGGGTACCTGTTCTTCAGTGTCTTCTTGTTCAAGGCCCTATAGTCAATGCACATTCTCAATGTGTCGTCCTTCTTCACCAACATCATGGAAGAAGCGAAAGGACTCATGCTCGGCCGAATGTGCCCAAGAGCCAACAACTCCTGGATAGCCCGCTCAATCTCATCCCGATAGGCCTTGGGGTCCCTATAGGGGTGGTAATCACTGCCTGTATGCCCCGATCAAGCTCAATGCTGTGCTCAAATTCGCGGTCCGGTGGCTGTCCTGCTGGAATCTCCTCAAATACTATGGCATATCGATCAAGGATGGACTGTATCTTTGGATGTACCGTTTGCCTTGTAATCCCTGCCTCTGATGCATGCAACTCCACTGCCCACTCTATGTCCCCCTTCCGGAAGACTGCCTCCATCCGATGAGCCAAAACAGTCTGAGGCAGATATGTGTGCTGTCCCCGTATCTTCTCATGCCTCCCTGTCTTCTCATCATCCCACTCCATCTCTAGGGTCTTCCAATCTGTTGTGACCTTCCCTAGAGTGATAAGCCACTGAACACCCAATATCACATTGGTGTCTGGAATATCGACCACAAAAAAGTGGTCAGTTAGTGTGTAGGTGCCGATAGTCACTAACAGCTCTGGAACATAATGAGCACACATCATGGTCCGATCTCCTAGGACCAAGACTGAAAACCCATCGAAGCTCTTTGTTTGTATACCTCTCTACTCAACCATTTGTGCATCGATGAAGTTGTGGGTTGCCCCACTGTCAACCAAAACTAATACTCGCTGGCCACATACTGTCCCCCATACACGTAGCGTCAGATACTTGGGAACTCCTCGCAATGCTACAAGGGCCCCTCCGGTAGGTGCAAAAGATGCACCACCTGTTGCTGGCGGTGGAGGTGGCAAAGGTTCCTGCACAGCATGACTATCTCCTGCCTCCACATCATCCTCATCATCCTCTTCCCCACTGCTCTCGGAGAAGACCTCAATAAAATGTGCTTTGCCAGCAGCACATCTATGTCCTAGTGCCCATGGCTCCTGACAGGTGAAGCACAACCGCTTTTTCTTCAGCTCCCTCTTGGCCTCATCGTCAATCTGTGCTCGTCCTGGATTCCCCTTTGGAGGTGGAATCCTCACATCCTTCCCCTTAGACTGGAAAGTCTGCCTCTGGGGTTAAGGTGTTCGGGTCCTGGGTAAGACAACCTGTAAGTCCCGGGTCCTGCTAATAGCGTCTTGGAGTGTGGTTGGTCTAGTGGATCGAACTAAACCCCGAAGTGGCTCTGCTAAACCCTCAACATACATATAGATCCTCCGTGCCGTGGATAGATCTGGCACCATCACTAAGACCCTCAAGAAATTTGCAATATAGGTCTCTGGGCTCCCTGTCTGTTTGAGCCTTGTCAGCTCAACAAAATGTTGCTCTGGATCCCTCCGATCAAATCGCTCCTTCAATATCCTGGTGAACTCGATATATGTCGTCACTGTGGAGTGTCCGAGTGTAACCATCCCATGAAACCACCAATCCTGAGCCTCACCATCCAAATGCAATGTTGCCACCTTGATGGCCTTTGTCTCCGACATCTGATTAAGCTGGAAACAAATGTCCAGCTTCTCCACCCAAGACTTTGCCGAACTGTTTGATGAACCATCAAACGTAGGCAAGTGGAATCTGCTTGCTACACGGTGGGTGTCACCATCATGGTAATGCCAGTACCCTCTGTGATGGTTGCGAGGTTTACTATCTCGCTGGAGCTGAACAAAATCTCTGAAGGAGAGAGCCTCCCTGAACTCTTGCCCATAGGCCTGGTACTCTGCAAAATAATCGCCTATATGACCAGGCTCTGCCTCCTGCTGGGCTCCAGCCCCCGTGCCTGCTCCTAAGAAAGTGGGCATGGTAGAGTGTGTAGGGGCATGTGAGGCCACCTGTTGGGTAGTACCACGTTGCTCTGGCAAATGGTGGGATGCACCTAATCCCTCACCGACCTCGAAAACTCGTGGGCTCTCACGCTGTCTAGCCTCTACTGCTTTGAATCTCTGCCCCATCACCTCAATCTGCCTCGACAGATCATGTACTGATTTGAGGAGCATATCCGCAAATCTCTCCCTGTCCTCGTCTGCCATCTGCTCTGCGTCCACCACAGGCTCTTCCTATTCTGCGTCCACCACAAGAGCACAATCTCCCTCCCTGTAGGTGTTCTCCAACCTACGTCCAGTGTCTCTGTATTTCCTACCTATGTAACAGATGTAGGGCTTTTCCCCTGGTGTCATAGATTGCTAGCTTCACAGGCTAAGCCAGATCTATGCTTTGATACCACTGTAATATCCCGTTTCAGGGATATTCTCTAAAACCCTAGTAACTCCTACCAAATATGTACAAATTAAATAATAACCAGGAAGCTCAAAATGATAAAAATAACAGTGGTGCAATATATAATAATATAAACGTGAAATATGAGCAAATACTCAAGAAATGCAAAGAGAAATGCTAAGCCTTTTTATTATACTGAGCAATAGAATGAGTACAGGAGGTGATCAGAAAGATGGCACCTCGACTTGCACAAGGCAAGTGAAGAAATACACTCAGAATAGCAAAGGAATGGCCTCTCTCTAATCTGCGTCCTAGCTGTTGGGGAACTGTCGTGCTACTGGAAATCAAATAAGGATTTGGGGTTGTTCCCCTCCTCAGAAAAGGTTGAAACTCTACAATCGGACTCTACTCAAGAAACCCAGAAAAACCCAGAAAGCTTTTCTGAAATGGCCGACCCCCGGAAATCACCTCCTTGGGGTTCTACGCAGTCCCTCAATGCTCTGCGCTGCCACTAAATGAAACTCTCTAGTAATCTGCCTAAAACCACTGTAGAAACCCTCCAATATGCAAGGGTTGATCCCCTGCTCAATCTCCTAGCACAAATCCTATTGCAAACCCTCAATCCAGAACTCCTGCCAGAAAGAACTGCGTCATCCCTCTCAGTGCTGTGCAGTCCTCCAAGATGCTCAATCCTCCTGCCAAAAAAAATGCTGATGAAACTAGTGCAAAAATGCTGATGGAAATACCTTTCCCAAGCAGGCACTCAAAGTCCCCGAGGCTAAGGGTGAGATCTATGAATGGAGACACTCAATGCACTAAACAGTGCTGCAGACTAGCTAAACAGCCAGCGTGCTCTAAGTCGAAGTGACTAGCTCAAATGCACATAATCGAATGTCAAAACGAGGAAGCTCCTCTCTCCTTTATAGCCTTTGCTTCTCTTAATCCCAAGGCCCACATTCTCCAGCGTAATTCCTCTCATGCCATTTGTTTCTTCCCTTTTGCGCAGTCCCTCCAAGTGTCTGTGTGGGCTCCATCTTTGCGTCCCCCTTTCGCCCCCTTGGCTCCCCTTTAAGTCACAACGTTGTGCTACTAGGAAGTGACTTTTATTCTAAAAGTGAGTCATGTCCCCTTTTCCTCACTTTTTTTATTCATAAATAACTATAAAAGGCAAAAATAAGCAAAATCGAATATTCCAATTAGCCATGGCTAATTAGGAATATTACAGGCTAGACGGCTTGCTCAGAGGAAGATTTGAGCCACATGTGTGATAGGCAGTGTAGGGACTACGCAGAGAGCCTACTCTGAGGTTTGGATGGCCAATTTTTCTGTAGAAGCTAGTGTCAGGATTGCTTGTGGGGTGAGAGAATTTTCTCTCTAATTATTTATGTCAGTTACTAGTTGTTTGGATTGCCAATTGGGCATCCATAGATTGTACTCAGAATTTCACTGCTGCATAATAATAAAAACCATCAACTACTGCACTGGTTTTCCCAAGTTGGGTTTTTTTCTGGGGGCATTTGTCCAAAAATAACTGTGTATATTTTATGTGTGTGTTCTAGATTTTCTCAAATTCCAGCGCTATTTTTCATTCATCATTTTATTTGTGAATGTTGTAGTGTGATTTATTTTGTCGTAGCAAATAAATTGTTAATTAAGAATTAGAAGAATAATTTCCAGTAGCTGCAATAGGATTTCAATAGTGAAATTTTCACAAAGTATAGTTGTTGATGATAACATACACTTGATGACAGTGATAACATGATGGATGAAAGATGTGACAATGTCTCTATGGCAAGTCTGGTGTATATGACAGTGATATGATAGCAACTCTCTTGGACTTGTTTTGTTCAATTCACAAACCAAGTTGTGAAATCACTTGGGTTGGACCTAGGAGGCCTGATGTGATTGATGCATCTCATTATTATTGTACATTGTACCTCAGTTGAACATTTAATGAAAATCTAATAGAATAAGAATCTAGTTGGGTTTTTCCCCTTGTGGGGTTTTTCCCTCATCTCTGACCTAAATCCCGGTATCTATTGTGTATACATTTCTTCTATTGTTCTTTATTGTTCCACTGTGTTATTGATGTTTATTTTTCTCTCTGCATAATTGCTAATGAAGAAATGATGTTATGCAGTGAATGTTATATGAAAAATGTTGAAAATATTAAAATTGCAACTATTTACAGCAGAGAACAATCTAGCCCTAAAAATTAACATTATAAGGATGTGTTTTAAATATTTTTTCAATAATTATATCCAAAATTATGAGAAAATGGGCCAAGTAGTATACGATCACAAAATGTCGGATCCATTGCCCAAGAGTATGTATAATCCGATACCAAATGCTCGACCAATTGTAACCTGCTAGCCAAATAAGTAAAGAAACAACAATTACTTCATTGGAAAAATCATTATAATAACAAGCCATGAATTCAAATGTTATAGACATGTTATATTGAGTTTTTGTGTTTATGTTTTAGTTTGGTAGTTAATTCTCTAGAATAAAACTATGTTTATGTTTTAGCTTGGTAGTTAATTCTCTAGAATAAAACTATGTTAGAGTATTGAAACATCCCCATTTTGAGTGGAGACTCATCATCAAGGGATAAAAATAGCTTTGTAAACTAAAAAAGAGAAGTCCATTGAGTATCATTTTATAGGTTTAGGAAGTAAGCTAGCCTTTTTGTAATAAAAATAGAAGAGACTCAATTAAATTAACATAAAAATCAAAAGTATAAAATACTTGTATAGTGTTGTTTGGTCAAAATTTATATATAGAATACAAGGAAAGGTAGTGTTCAATTATTTCATAGAAAAAGAATACAAGGAAGAGTAGTGTTCAATTAATTCATTAAAACTTAAAAGGGTAACCTTCATAATGCAAAAGGAAAATATTTTAATAAAAACAAAGGTTTGATTATAAATAGATAAAAATGAAGATAATAATGAAGTGAAGGTCTTAAAGGGGAAGAATAATAACTAAATGGCAGGGGACATAGAACACAAAAGAAGCCTTTTTGTAACAAAAATAGAAGGGACTTGATCAAAATAACATAATAATCAATAATATAATATACTAGTATAGTGTTATTTGGTCAAAATTTATATACATAATACGAGAGTAGTGTTCAATTAATTCATTAAAACTCAAAAGGGTAACCTTCATAATGCAAAAGGAGGAAGTTTAATAAAAACAAAGGGTTAATTATAGATTAATATAAAAATGAAGATAATAATCAAGTGAGGGTCCTAAAGGGGAAGAATAATAACTAAATGGCAAGGTACATAGAACACAAAAAAAGCGGCGACAACAATAAAACTAGAAAATGTTTATTAAAACCCAAAAAATTCATAAGAAAGATTCATAAAAAATCAAACATATATCATAAAAATTTATATGAAAACAAACTAGTAAAGTTGGTGGATTATGGGTGTCCAAAACTGGTTTTGTCAATATCCATCATCTCAATTATAGTGATTAGGATGTTTATTAATTTCTAGGGCTTATTTAATAGTGTGATTTGGGTAATGGAGGCTAAATGTTAGAATTTTGCTTTGGTCAAAGCAAATTAAGTGCTTAGATTTATGACAACACTATTTTTATCCCTTGATAAAGTAGAATATGCACTTGAAGCATTAGGAATCTTTCATTACTATAACACGATTTCTATTTGAAAAGATGAACGACGATGATGATAAAATATGAAAATATGATTTTGTGTTGTTAATAAGGTAATAAGAAAATGTGTAACAAACATGACAACCAATAGTGTCATCTTGTCATGAACCATATGTCAAAATCTTGAAGTTTTTTTTTAATAATGAATAATTGATTTATAAGAGATATCAAAGCAAAGTTAAATATTCAATCATTAACATTTTTGTTGTATAGTTTGCAAAATACAATTATATTTATAAATATTCGCATGGAAGGGTATATACAATGGTTATTGACAAACCCTCTCCAATATTGAGAGGAAAACCCTTTGTAAGATTTCTCTTATTGAAGCTTCTTATTTGAACAACTGCCAAACCCTAGAAACTTGACTAGGATATCCTCCAAGCATAAGTCAAATCCTTCCTCTTTTTGCACTGTTACTTCCGGCACTTAGTCTTCCAGCACTTCGTCTTCCAATTAGAGTCCATTTTCACCTTAGAGAGATGGGCTCTTGTGAGTTCTTGGAGGCTTGATCTCTTACCCAAACAAAGGATTGTTAGCTATTGTCATCCCCTTACTGTACCTCGCATGTGTGACTAGTTTTAGCCCTAGAAATAGTCCTCTTCTTCCTCGGTTGTGTTTCTCCCTCCTTCATTTGTGAGGCTACCTTCAATGTTGGAGTAGGAGGCCTTTGTAGGCCTAGTTACTAGCCCAAACCATAAATAATATGTCACTACAATTTTACTGTTGATCTGGCCGCAGTCTGTCCTTTATTCCTCCGCACGTGTGGCTGTAGTTGCTTAAGAAATGCTCTCCTTACCTTCGTTGTTTTGTCTCCTTGACTTGTTGTCTTCGTTACCCTTCTTCTACCCTTGTCTTCCTCGTTTTAGCCCTCCTCTTGTATATGGATTTCAGAGTGAAGTTGTGTGTCATATTTTGGAGTGGACAGACTCTATAAATACAAGTTTGTCCCTCCAATTAAGCTGACATGATTGGCTGCTTTTAGTCTGACTTACAGTTTGCATTATAATTCAATTTTTACCCATCGTTTTGCTGCTTGTACACTACGTTGGTGCTAGGAGAGGATTTGACCATGCTTGGAGGTGTTCCCTTGACCTTGTATGATGTCATACATGATGTAACATGCCCTCAAAGGGTCTTATCATAATTACATTTTGACTTTGACTCTCTAGAAGCACTTCAAAATGTGCTTGACCTATTTTCAATGAGCAAGAAACTCATTGACAAATAATACAAAAATAATTTCTCTTTTCTTGAATAAGTTCAAATATCAAAATTACATTTATGAAGACCTAGCCTAGCTACATTTCCTTCTATACTCCCTCTTAACTAGGGAGGTATTCATACAATATTACAAGGTGTTTGGCAATGTTCAATCTTGAAGAATTCACATAAGAGAAACCATATTAGCAATCCATCTATTATAGCATCATATCCATCGACATTGTCATAGTGGAAGGCCTTGACTAACAGCTCCATCTCTTTACGAGACCATGAGCTACAATGTTGACGAGACCAACGATTTATAGACACCTTCATCATTGTCTCTCAAGCTACATACCCACCCAGGTGTTCTCGAGTATGACCTTCTAGGACTATTCTTATCTTGGGTTCCCAGCCCTGAAAGAATATCGGTCATCTTGCATACTCTTAGCTTGGATGCCCTACACATCCTCAAAGAGTATCGGATGCCAGATGATTACCTAATCCGCCCATTCTTTCTTCCCAAGTGAAGACAAGAATGTTGTGTCTACATTTCCATTTGTGGCCTTCATCTAGACTTACGGCTATTAGTCCTGATCTAGTGCATCACCCATGAAATGGAAAACACAATTGTCACTCCTTTGTAATCAGGGGTGATCCAAAACTCACTCTTGATCAGGGACTTGTCAGAGCTCCCTCTTAACTGGGGAATCTTTCCTTAATCAACAACTTTAGCTGCTTGATCTCCTTCCTTTCTTGATGTCAAGAAGTCTTCGATCAAACTTCTTCTCGGTAGGGCACCATCCATCGATCACTTTCCTTTTTGTCATGTCATTACTTCGTGGAAAGTGACTATCAGGTTCTTCTTGTCATCTTGACTACTCCTTTGTCATCTTGTCCATGCTTCAGAATGCTTTCCTCATGGATGCTCGATCATACTTGCTAGGTTATATGCTTTGACCTAGTAGCCCATTATGACTTCATCTTGATTATTGCTGCAACATTGCTTTTCCTTTTGTTGGATGGCTTCTTCATCACGACATCTTCATAGAGTAGAATCAGTTATCTGTACCCTTTATATTTCCAAGGCCCTCGTAGGTGTCAAGGGCCCTTTCTTCCTTTATTAGAGTTGTCCTGCCTTCTTTAGCGAGATATCTTTCAAGGCCTTTTGTCAGATAATGATTTTTGGTGATCATGGTGTTCTTCACATGCTTGATCTCTTTCTTCATTTGATTCTTCTCAAAGAGATAGGCCAAACATCTAATGCTTCTTGTGGAAGCATTCCTTCATTGCTTGCTTTCTGGACTTGTCAACATTTCTTCTTGCTTCTTAGTCAACAATCTTATGCTCCTTATGTGAGCATGTTCTTTGTTGGCCTCCATTGTATTGTGGTACATGTCTTTGAGCATGTTCTTGGTGAAAGAGATTCTTTCATGCTTGATCATGTTATAGAACTATACCCATGACTTAATAATATACAACTGAAAATATGACTTAAAATTTGATGCATACATACCTGATCTTGACCCTCCTTGATCATCCTTTGGTGTGGCCCTTCTTGCTTCATCTTAGCCTGCCTGCATATCATCCTTTTTCTTGAATCCCATGAATGGGATTCCCAATGAGACATCTGCCTTGGTTCATGAACCTTATTTTGAAGATTCCATCATAGGATCTTAAAGATCCTCGTCTTGCAAATGTTTCCTTCCTCTGATGATTTAGGTCTTCTAAGATTCTTATTATGATCAAGTTCTCTTTCATCATGTATGAGGTCCTATACTGGGTATGCTCCTTCTACATGAATATCTTGAGCTATATTTGCCATGCTCCTATATTCTAGAAGATATTTCTACTTATGCACTTTTGTTCTTCTCATAAATGCTACATCTACATGTGTCTAGTAGAACTCTATGTACATCATGCTACTAGATTCTAGAGTGTGATTCTAACCATGCAATTTAATTTATTCCTACATGCTCCTATTCTACTCAAAACTTTGAAAGAAGTCTAGAAGAAAAGATTTTGAACTAGTCATAGTAGAGATCCTTATCCGGATTTAAACAAGGACGCAACAAAATACAGAGATAACCATATAGACAAAGATGCAACAGAATAATACTTCATTTCATTATTGTAAAATACTGAAATATTCTTACAAATAGAAATGGAAATAAACCAGCTAGGGCGATGGTAGCTTACCTCTGAGAAGAGATGTGGTGGCTACATGCCTCTGAACTGTGTTACCATGAGGCTCGAAGGCCTATTTATTATTGAGAAACAATGGACAACCCTTAACATCCCAAAACCTAACCCTAGAAATGAAACGCCAAATTGTGGGCCCCGTTTGGGTAAATTGGTACATCAATTTCCCAGGGTCGTTACTTTGGCACCCGATCTCTGTTTGACGCGTACAATAGCTTGTTAGAAAGATCTATCCGAGAACTATAACTTTTGGAATATCAACATCGATCCATGGACTCATGTCGCTCCCAGATTTCCCAAAAAACGTCGTTTAGGGCCTCAAAATAGCTTCGGAAGTTCAGGACCCAAAAAACTGCTAAAAATAGTAAATTGCGCTACAATTACGAAAACTAAAAAACCGAAAGAGACAATTGTGGGGGTCCAAGTGGAATAGGCGGGTGGCCACCAACATCCACCTAGATCATTCCTCCCCCCTTAGGAAGCAATGGTCCCCATTGCGTTGAGTTCTCCATCTGCTGAACTTGGTCCATGGTGAGTTGTTCAACAATCTCTGATGTGTCTAGTAATGGTGGGAAGCATGGTCGAGGGTGGTACACATCGAACACTTTGTGCAGGTGAAGGAATGGAGGAATGTTGTGCTCCAAAGCATTGTTCCCACAACCTTGCTATTGCTGTAAGGACCATGTCGGAGTGGTCTGAGCTTTTGATGGGCTCTTGTAAGGCGTTCTTTCTGCAGATGTAACCAAACTTTTTCGTCCACCTGAAACTTGTGTGGTACCCCTGTGGGTGAGGAGAAGTTGTTCCTGTGTTCTGTCATGACCGTATCCCTTTGCTGCTGCTGCTGTGTGGAGGAACCCTTCGCGGGGGTCATGGATGTAGCAACAATCTTCCCCTTACTTTGGGAGTGAACCAGATAGAAAATGAATTTCCTAGTCTAGGAGATGAGCTTGCTGCCTTTATTAGTAGAGATCAAAGAGGTGGCGGTAGGTGGGGCTACCTCTGGTATCCTGCATAATGAATTATCCAATGAAATAATGACAACGCGAGGCCTTGACTCATACACATCATGTCGCCTCCACAAGTATGGCTGGCCTAATAGTACATCACACACATCCAAAGGTGTAACATCACACAATACCTCGTTTGTGAAGGGCTTCATGCTGTAGGGAAGGCGACACTACTGGCGAACTTTGAGATCTCGTCCTTCATGAAGCCACTTGATACTATACGGTTGTGGGTGTGGTGTAGTCAGTAGGTCCAACCGCTTCACAACCTCTACAGAAATGAGGTTCTTTTGGCTACCACTGTCGACAATGAATTGCAGCGGCGAACCCTTCACCCACATCTGTGAGTAGAAAAGACGCTCCCCCCTCCTCTGGGTCTTCAGGCTCATTTTTCTAGTTCTTGGCAGTGGCAACAGTGGCGTTGGGATTTGCATGAATGATCTGCTTCCCTTTGCTATTCCCCTTGTCCGGTTTTGGCTCAGGGTCGGGACATGCATCTGATTCGGAAGCTTTCAACTCGGCCACCAGCGACTGCTTGGTCCGACACTCACTTGTGTTATGAGTGGGACTCTTGTGGAACTCACACCACTTTCCTATGTCCTTCTTCAGCTTTATGGTGTTGTTCTTTTCTTGCAGCTTCGACGGGTTGTCTTGGGTCACACCGCCTTGGCTTTGTCCTTTGGTCTTCGGATTCGCAGATCCAAAGTCTCGCTTCTTCTGTTTGAACTTTTGCTCAATTTTGACAGCGTATTGGTACGGCGTGCTGAGCGAGGAGATGTTCAGGAACCCCATCTCTTCCTGGATGTATCTATGTAGAAAGCCGCGGTATTTGAGTACCGGATGAAACTCAGAGTCCTTGATACCCAACTGTGTGCGAAGGATATGAAAAATGTTTGTGAACTCTGGCACATCTTGGTCCCTTCCCTGCCGCAGTGTGGTCCATTTGATGTATTTGTTCTCATAGCTTTTGACAGGGTAGTACTGCTCCTTGATGGCATCCTGGAATGAATCCCAAGTGGGTGCGACTGAAAATAGTGAGCCTGTACTTTCATTATTCTACTCGCCGTAGGTTTCCCACCAATCCTTGATGTGGGGGACTACTTTGAGAAGAGCGAAAACAATCTTTTCCCGACTCGAAAATTCGTGAACAGAAAAATACCCATCTAGCAGATTTAACCATTTATCTATGGCATCTGCGTCTATCTGACCCTCAAAGATGGGGATTTCAAAATTAACTTGTACCTTAAACAGTGTGGCGTTTCCAGAGTAGTTGTTGGAAGCCAATGCATCACCTCTGGGTAGCCACTGAAGAATCTGCACAAAGCTATCCATCATTGTGTTCCTTTCTCGCTCGAGGACTTCTTCGAGCAAGATTTGATAGGATCTCTTGCCCCCTCATCTTTCTTTTCATCCGCCATGGGAGGCCGTCGAGATTTGCGAGGCTGGTCTTGCAAAGGTTCGACCAATTGGGGACATGCAAAGAAAAACAGAGAAAAAGCAGACCGCTCTGATACCACTTATCCGGATTTAAACAAGAATGCAATAAAATACAGAGATAACCATATAGACAAAGATGCAGCGGAAATAATACTTCATTTCATTACTGTAAAATACTGAAATATGCTTACAAATAGAAATGGAAATAAACCAGCTAGGGCAATGGTAGCTTATCTTTGAGAAGAGATGTGGCAGCTACATGCCTCTGAACTGTGTTACCATGAGGCTCGAAGGCCTATTTATTATTGAGAAACAATGGAAAACCCTTAACATCTGAAAACCTAACCCTAGAAGATGAAACGGCAAATTGTGGGCTCTGTTTGGGAAAATTGGTACATCAATTTCCCGGGGTTGTAACTTTGACACCCGATTTCCATTTGACACGTACAATAGCTCATTAGAAATATTTATCCGAGAACTATAATTTTGGGAAGAGCAACATCGGTCCATGGACCCATGTTTCTCCCAAATTTCCCATTTAGGGCCTCAAAACAGCTCTGGAAGTTCAGGACCCAAAAAACTGCTAAAAATAGTAAATTGTGCTACAATTACAGAAACTGAAAAACTGAAAGACACAGTTGTGGGGGTCCAAGTGGGATAGGTGGGTAGCCACCAACATCCACCTAGATCAGATCCGCAGGATCTTCCTTCTTTTGCTTCTTTCCTTCTTCTTTCATCTCTTGAGTTATGTGAGCTTCTTCCCTCTTCCCTTTGTTATCATTGTCCTTCTTAAGCTTAGGACAATTCCTTTTGTAGTGTCCATATTCTTGGCATCCAAAACATTGGATCTTGGACATGTCTTTGTTGTTTGTTCTTCAAGGACCAAACTTGCCAAATTTACCCTTTCTTTTGGCCATGGTAGCAAATGCTTGCTCCTTTGATCCCACATCTTCTTTTGCCTTATGTCTGGCTTCCTCTGTTCTACATAGAAACCACATTTCACTGAGAGTGGTTGCTTTCTTCTTGGCATATATGTTGGTTGTGAAGTTTTCCCACTCCTCAAGTAGAGCATTGAGTACAACAATTGTCATTTCTCTGTCAGACATGACTTCACCAAGCTCTTGAAGTTGATCCCTCATTTCAGAGATTTCCATGAAGTATGGAGCTATTCCTTCCTTTTTTATCTTCATCTTGTATAATTCATTCCTCGGAGATATTACTTCTTCGGTTGCGGACACTGACAATATCTCTACTTATTTATCATAAATTTATTTTGATGTCTCAAACTTGGAGACATAAGGAATGAGAGTCTTTGATTGATTCTATCAGAATCCTTTGAGCTCTTGTCTCATCCTTATTGTACTTGGGTAAGGCTTGAGTTTGTTCCTTAGTAGTGATAGTGATATTCCCTTTGACATGCTCTATGAGTTCATTCTCCTTGAGTAGTAGATCAATCCTCTTCTTCCATGCAAGAAAGTTATTGGTCCCTACCAATTTATTGTTTTCCTTGCAAAAAGACATTGATGTACATTGTACATTCAGAAGGGAGCATGTACTTGATATATTTTGAGACGTAATGGAATTGCTTCCTCCTTGAAGGCTTGGTGGCTTGTCTTCCCTGGATCTTGATGCTCTTCAAGTTTCCTTCTTGCTTGATGATGAGATTTGCTTGATGACTTGTAGCTTGGTCCAATTTGCTCTTCATTGTAGGTGCCTTTATGTAAGGCTCTTCTTCTAGGTTTGTACACTTCCTTGGTGAATGATGGATTGTAGGCCCTTATTTACCTTGAAGTGATTGAGACTTCTAGGCTTGATGCTTCAACTTGGTAGATGCTTCCCCTTGATGAGTGTTCTTGAGTTGCCCTTTCCTTGGTATGTCACCTCAGCTCCAATACCATGTTAGAGAATCTAGGGAAAAGTAGTGTTGTGATGATTCTCCGTGACTTGATAACAATTTGTGAAGTCTTTTTACTTTTCTTGTTAGCTTATTCTTCTTCTTCTTCTTATTAGTGCATATGTGTGTGCTTCATCAAACTACTATCAAAACAAAATAACAAGAACACAAAATTTGGCTCTCTGCCAGGGACAAACCCTCCCCAATCTTGAGAGGAAAACCCTTTGTAAGATTCTCTTATTGAAGCTTATTATTTGAACAACTACCAAACCTTAGACACTTGAATAGGATATCCTCCAAGCATAAGTCAAATCCTTCCTCTTTCTGCAGTGTTACTTCGACACTTCTTTCGGCACTTAGTCTCCCAGCACTTCGTCTTCCAATTAGAGTCCTTTTTCACCTTAGAGAGATAGGCTCTTGTGAGTTCTTGGAGGCTTGATCTCTTACCTAAACAAAGGACTGTTAGTTTCTGTCATCCCCTCACTGTACCTTGCACATGTGACTATTTATAGCCCTAGAAACAATCCTCTTCTTCCTCGGTTGTGTTTCTCCTTCCTTAGTTTGTGAGGCTACCTTCAACGCTGGAGTAGGAGGCCTTTGTAGGCCTAGTTACTAGCCCAAACCATCAATAATATGTCACTACAATTTTACTGTTGATCTGGCTGCAGTCTGTCCTTTATTCCTCCACATGTGTGGCTGTAGCTGCTTTAGAAATGGTCTCCTTACCTTCACTATTTTGTCTCCTTAACTTGTTGTCTTCGTTACCCTTCTTTTGCCCCTGTCTTCCTCTTTTTAGCCCTCCTCTTGTATGTGGATTTCAGAGTGAAGATGTGTGTCATCTTTTGGAGTGGACAACCTCTATAGATAGAGGTTTGTCCCTCCAATTAAGCCGACATGACTGGCTGCTTTTAGGCCAACTTATAGTTGTATTATAATTCAATTTTTACCCATCATTTTGCTGCTTGTACACTACGTTGGTGCTAGGAGAGGATTTGACCATGCTTGGAGGTGTTCCCTTGACCTTGTATGATGTCATACATGATGTAACATGCCCTCGAAGGGTCTTATCATAATTACATTTTGACTTTGACTCTGTAGAAGCACTTCAAAATGTGCTTGACCTATTTTCAATGACCAAGAAACTCATTGACAAATAATACAAAAATAATTTCTCCTTTCTTGAATAAGTACAAATATCAAAATTACATTTATGAGGACCTAGCCTAGTTACATTTCCTTCAACAACACCCTCTAACTCCATAAGAATGAGGAGATACAAACTATTTCATTAAGATGACCCAACCAAAGTACAAGCAGGACAATCCAATTAGTTTTATAGGCCAGTGCAATAAGTGACGATACAAACACTATAAATAAAGTGCATAGAGTTCATTTGAACATAATGTAAGCAAAAAGAGATTTGAGGTCGCAAGAGGAGCTAAGGAATAAATTTTGGGGTGATTCTTGGAAGAAAAAATGTGATTTATGGCATGAACATGTCATCTTGGCATTTTTGCTATAACATTTCTTTTGGGATGTTTTGGAATTGTTTTCACTCAAATTGTATAAGCCCTGCAACAATGACTTAGGTCGGAGACTGACACTTTGATCCCCGACGTCTCCATTCTATTGTCTCCCAATAGCAGGTTATTGGGGGGTAGTCTTTATGGAAATGTGAAGATGAAGGACAAGTTGGAAACCAACGAGTCTAGGAGACACAATTGAACGACCTAAATACTTGGTTAATTTTAGCAAGACTTAAGGATTAGATTAGATGTGAATGTGAGACCAGTGCGTTATGGAGTCAACTTCTTGCTTTATATCAATTAGAGACCAAGTAACTAGATGTACAATTGTTGCTTAAATGATTAAATAACCTGAATGAAGCGCAAATCCTACCAACTAGGTGAAATGCATAATCTTGGTTAATTTCAAATTAGATGCCTATTATAGGTGTAACCTTCCTCTTCACTATTTCGGAACTAGTCTCTAGAGTAGGTTGTGGGATGGAAGCCAATGGGAAGCAGGCAGAAGCTTGATTAACGATACCTCCCCTTGTGTTCCAACCACCTGATGCCACCAACATTGTAGAGACTATGCCTCTGACGGCTACAAGGTCACCGTGTTAACCACTAAAGAGGTTCTAAGTCTCTCAAGCTAAATTGAGAAAGGGTGGTCCTAAATGTCTCTCAACCAAGATTATGCTTGGAGCTAGATTATTAAGTGCAGAACTAAGAATGATATGCAAGGATTATGAGTGTTTCTTAAGGTAAGATTGTTAAGTTGTTTAAGTACTTGGTTATTACTTGTCTTCAAGTTTTATCGACAAGTACTTATCAATAAGATACAAACTTAACCACAAGAAAGTGTCGATTTAACAAGTGCCAAACACGAACAAGAGATCCTTTCAAGTACTCAAGAAAAAATTATCCTCCACAACATATTAGATGATAACAATGATAGAAATTAAGGAAACTTAGAGCATTTATCCACACAATTACCCAGGATGTTCCAATAATGATTTGAAACAATTAGAAACCTTTCAAGATACTTAGACAAGGTAAATGTCAATATGCCAATGATGCCAAAACTTAAAAGAGAAGAAGAGCTATTATCAATGATTCCTTTTGAGATTAGCCATGTTCTTTAGACAGTTAGATGCTCAACACAACAATGCTAAATAGATTTCTCAATGCCAAAATCCTATGGGAACAAGTAGATCAAGATGCCCAAAGAAACTTGAACCATTCAACACAATGAGAATTAAGATTAGACTGCTTTAGTGAGTGAATCTATTAGATGTGATCTTATGAAAACTCAACCAACTTACAACAACAAATATGTTAGATTCCAAATGCTAGCAACCTTCTTCACAATGGCACATAAAACCATGAAACATGTAGCAATTATTATGTAAAGCAATGAGAGAACTTATGTAACTTGCATTCCAATGTTAAGATAGAGTTATGAAGCAGTAGGTAAAATCACTTTAGATCCTCTTTCAAGTGCAAAATGATGAGCATATATTAGTCGAATATGAGCCGTAAGAACCCAATAATCACACCAATCTTGACAATATGAAATCTTAGACACTTTAGGCTTCTTATGATGCAATTTTCAGTGTTATATCAGATCTGATCATACTTATGACAGTCAATGAAAAATGTGAAATTTGCTTAAACAAAATTAACCCAACTCATGCAACTAATTCCTTAATATGTTAAGCAAGTTATGAGTTGATTTTATGCCAATTTAGAGTGTCTTTTATCACTGTTATGAAAAATTCAACTTGCTGAAGTAAAACAGTGAGCATAAATGATGGTTAAAGACCAAACCATTAGGCCCTAGGCATAGAAGAAGATTGTCCAAATTTGTCCTATAGCTAGAACACCTGCAAACACCAATTCTTGTGCCAAATAGCTCTACAGAATGCACCAAAATTCAGTCCAGAAATCAAATGACCAAATCAGAGGTGGAAGAGGGCAATAAGGCAAGGAAAGAGGGCTAGGAGAAGAGGGATAAGGCCTAATAGGCTTGCAATTGAGGTCTAGAGGTGAGGATAGCCTCATGGCAAGCCTTGAAAGGTTGCTGGTAGACTTGAGGAGGTGGCCGAAAGGCCCTAAAGGGCTGCGTCTTAGGTCTAGGGCCTCAAAGAGGCCTGCGGCAAGGGGTTAAGGGGAGGCCGAGTGGCCTAAAGGCCACTGCCAGGCCTCATAAGGCCAAAAATACACACGACAAGGGTAACAAGGGCAGGCCGAGGCCCTTAGAGGCTTGCGGCTTGCCTTTGGGGGCTAGAAAATGGAGATGCAGGGGGATTTAAGGCCATGACCGAGGCTAAGGAGGCTAGACGGTTGGGCTAGAGGGGGACGTTGGGCTTAGAGGCCTCGAAAAATTTGAAACCCTCACCAGAAAAATTGTTTTGCTTCAGATCTTCAATTTCAATGTAAATTCTTCAAAAGTTCACCCTGCAAAAATTTTAGAGGCTAGATCTTACCCTCAAGGGCCTAGATCTAGCTCTAATCCAACAAATCCTCTTGGATCTCACCGGTACAAATAAATTTACAAGTGCCCAAAACCCCAATATATACAAAAATTTAAAATCCAAAACCCCAAACTCCAACTGCAAAACAAGGGTTATAAAATCAAGTTTATTTACAAAATTATTATACAAAATATACAAGTGTACAATGCTTGAAAGATTTTTGAGAAATAATTTTTAAATAAAATCTTGATGATGGCTAGATGTATTTTCGAAAAATAGATGTTGACCACAACCTTAGTGAATTAAGAAAACCATATAAAATATTTGAAGTCCAAACAATGTTATCCTGTGCCCATAGTCTGCAATGCAAACTTGGAGCCCCACGACTGGGGAACCTACAAACTCTTTATATTTCTCAGTAATAAATCGTTTGAACATACAATGAATCAAATCACCTAAGATAATTCCAAAACTTACCAATAGAATGTTCATATCATCTACAAATGAAATAACGATTCAGATTATGTTAAAGCACAATATAGGAAAGCACATACCCAACACATACCACAGATCAATGAGATAAAGACACAATGAAATGCACTCCAAAGTACTTTATTATGATATTCGAAAGTTCTCAGCAAGGCAGTGGCTTCCACCAGTGTTTACAAAATTACATCAGACCTGTTGACCACTGGAGTGGCACCTGATGATTATATGAAGATTCCATGCCCAAGGATGTACCAAAGGACACTTGTAGCATCAGATATCATTAGATCACTAAAGTTTTTAAACTCTACTTCTACTTCTCATCATTTTCTCTTGTACCTAGATTCCACACCTTGCGGGGAATTGTAATAAGTGATGCTAATAATGATGAGTTTTGAGTTCATAACAAGCCTAGGTAGCTTGGAACCTTACCAACAAGTGAGTATTACTCTGGGAGGTTTTTTTCACTTGGTTAATTATCATATCCCTACCAGGACTTAATAATTAATAGAGTTTTTTCCTCCAAATTTGCCCCAAAGTGGAAGTACGACTTGATGGTGAGGCCTTGGGTGAGTCTTAGTGTCCAGAGTCGATGTGTATTACCATACTAGATCACACAAAAAATTTAATGGAATTTCATGAGGTCTAGGAAGTCATTTTTTATTTCTTGAGATTTCCCGCCGATAAAAAACCACAATAAAAATTGTATATGTAATGTAATAATTGTTATCTAGAGAAGTTGTATGGGGTATGAGTAATAAAAATTACACCTCTCACCCTCAACTTTCTACTATGACACACTTTTAGGGGTTAATAATGTGTTTTGGACCTTCAAAACCCACATTTCCTAAGTTTAGTGGAAATGGTAGCATTTAATTAGGCTAGAATTAAATAAAATAGAGAGAAATAAATTATTCCATGTGACAAAATGACGTGGAAATGAATTGGAAATTATCCTAAGTCAGTGAGTTGAGTCAAGGGACATGTGGAGAATGATTGCGCACAGTGCATCATAAATACACCATTAGTTCGAAAATCGAATTTCCCAAAGATAAAGTAGCAGTTGCACATGTGGAAAATCGAATTTCTTAGAGGAGCTCATGCACTGAAGGAATATTCTATGGAATATTTGGACTGAAGATTATTTGTAGCCTCATCTCACAATTATCTTGGATGCTTCTACTCTTAGCACTCCACTCTTGAGGATTATGAGTTTCACTTGGCCAAACTACGAGTTTCACATGGAGGAATCACGTAGTTCCCGGGGACCTATGAAGAGATCCCTTGGGATCATCTACAGATGTGACATCACTTAGTTCAAATTTGCATTCGTTGATTGGAGTTATCACGGTACTTGGATTCATTCATGGATGAGTTTACTATGCCATATATGGAATTTGATTTCCCTTTAGGTGCACATATGGAATTCGATTTCGCTTCGGTGTCTCTATCTTCTCCACATCGAACTTGACTTATCTTTCCTTGGGATTTGCTCCAAGTCCAGTTCTCACGTGCATTTTTCCTTGGGATTTGCTCCCAAACTCTCTATATAATAGAGTCATGGGCTCTCATATTGTATCATGTTATGAGCTATTGGGCTTGAGAAAACTCTGTCATTTTGTACTTGCATACTTTCTTAATATAATGAAGACTTTGGGGCTATTTGGCTGGTGTTCTCTTGGCATTATGAGGTGATGTATTTTCATGTTATTGCTATTGTGTTTAATTTCTTTTGCATATTGAATTGATTTTAGTTTATACTTGCCATCCTGCTTGGATTGATGTTGTTGATTTATGGTAGCATCGGATGTACTCTAGCCATGACAATTGGTGGAAAGAGCAAGGCACATAAGATCTCCAAGACACAGAAATTGTTTGGGGAAATTCCACCCAGTTGGAGAGATATTAAAATAATTAATATTTTTAATGGGGCCTAAATATAAACTTAGGAAAATTAAAATATTAATGGATATTAATATAAAACTGGGTGAAAATGTTCTAAATGACATGGATCAAGCCAAATCTAATCTTAACCATTGATTAGGGAATTAATCTCGATCATTGAATCGTCAACAGGAAAAGTATAAGAGGAGACTTGAGGGTCAATTGGAGATACACCAAATTGATTAGTCAGTTCGATTTTCTGGAGTGGGGTTTGCTGAGGGAATCAAACCAATGATCCGTTGCAGCGAGGGGCAGTTCGGCACAAGGCAGAGGATACATAGCAAAGAGGCTGAGATAGTGTCAGAGAGACAATGCAAAGCCTGGAGAGGCTGATGCAAAGTTAGCTGGGACTTATGTAGAGGCTGAAGAGGCCAGCATGGCTGACACAGAGAGCTAAGCGGTTGACACAAAGGCATCAGTAGTTACACAAAGGCTAGCAGAGTTGACGCAGGGCCAAGAGGCAGCGCTGGAGATATTTGTGGAGCAGACTAGAGCTGGGAAGGGTGATGCAGTCCCTAGCTGAGTGACGCAGAGCAGTGGAGAAGCTTGGAGCAGCTTTCGCTATCCAGCTAAGGAACTGTCAGTTGCTATGGGATCAATCATCTAGTGTCTAGTCTGAATATCTGTCTCCGAGGAGAGGTACCATTCTTTGTTGGGTTAGCCATTTCTGGCACCCTAGTTGTATTCAGAAACTGCATAATAATATAACCCTCATATCTGTTGCACCGGTTTTCCCGCATTGGGTTTTCCAGGGATGATTGTCCAAAAATAAGGGTGTACCTTGTGTGTTTGTCTCAATTATTTCAGTGGCTGATTTTTATATGTGTTAAGGCTGCATTTGTGTTTATTTTCAGTATTTATATTTTTAAATAACTTGTTAATGAAAAGAATAGGTAGGAGAAAATAAATCAAATAATGCAGTAGGGATTTCTGACATGTCAGACTTGAAAAATTTCAACATGGTATCGGAGCATTGCAGATCATAGGAGAACTGAAGGCACCAGTAGTAATATGAAGAATTTGCAACAGTAGTAGTTGTCCCGAGAGATAACATTGTTCCATAGCAGAAGCAACAGAGAAGAAGTGACGCAGAGGGCTTGCGTCATCATTTCGAGTCAGGAGGAGGGTCAACGCAGAAGAAGAGAGAGGCAGATCAGACCTACGCAGTTCCCGGTCATCTTTCTTAGCCAGGAAGGATCGACGTTGTGGCCAGGAGGAGCAGGTTCTGTCGTTGTTGGGATTGTGCAGAGCCTGGAAGGTTTTGTTTTCTTCAGTTGTCAGGGCTTGGGGAGCTGTGGGCAAATTGTGGTTGAGAAGCTGGTGGGGTGTTGGTTCTGTTAGAACAAAACAATACCTAAGGAGATGGAACCAAGGTAGAGGGAGTCGCTACCTTGACGAATTTCTAGCCAAGAACTCTAGATCCGAGTTGCAGTTGCAAGAAGGATTGGAGAGGAGCAATTCGACAGCTAGCCAGAAAATTTCCAGGAGGGGAATCAAGGCTTAGAGGGAGATTTCCAAGAGGGAAGTCGAATCTCACAGGGAGTCCAGAAGAGGAGTTGAAATGGTAGTGAACGGACTGAGGGATCAAGACAAGTTGGACAGAGCTTCCAACTTTGTCATCTGAAAGGCCAGGATCCTAGCAGTCCTGGATCGACATCGCATCAAGGGCTTTGCCTTGAGAACTGTTGCTATCCTGGTCGACCCAGCTGAGAATGAGAAGTATGAGGATGCAATGACAAGGGCGAAGTGCATGATCCTAGATGGGAAGAACACAACAAAGGAGATGTGGGATACTTTGATGATCTTGTATCAAGGCACTTTCGTGCAGCAGAAGATGCTATTGGAAAATCAGCTGTGGTCATATCAGATGCAAAAGGGAGAGCAGATAGATCCATTCCTTCTCAGGTTGTAGGAGATTCGCGACCAGCTTTTTACTTCCGTGGGATCTACACTGGATCCAGAATTTATGGTCAGGACCGCCTTGAATACATTCTCCGAGGAATGGGAGACATTTGTCCAAAGTATTTTGGGTAGGGCTACTCTTCCCGGATAGGAGGAGATGTGGGCAACTCTTCGCCAAGAAGAGATCAAGAAGTTAACCAAGGTGGGGAGCAGTGGCAAGGGATGTCGAATCAAGAAAGAAGAGGAGGATACAACTCTAGCATCTGTGGGACAGCAAGGGAAGAGGAAGAAGGATATCTCCAAGGTGAAAGGCTTCCATTGTGGGGAGCTGGGACATTATGCATCCTAGTGTCCCAGGAAGAAAAGCAAGGGAGAGGCTTTTGATTCTAAGGCAGCTCCAGCTAAGGCAGAGAAAGAGGTTGAGACTGATGACGGCTATGCCATGAGTGCTCATGCACCTCTAGAGAAGTGGTGGGGAGACATCGAGTTGTAGTCAAGGAGACTACAAACTAGGGGAAGGATCCTTGAGGTGTCCAAACTCTTGGATCATATCCAGCTACGGGAACCCTTAACGACAGTAGCAAAATGACAGGGGTTAGGTGGAGCAAAGTGTAGCGGAATAGCAAGGCATTGCTTGGGTGCAGAAATCTGAAGCAGCACAATGGAGGTTGCAGCAATGCAAGAGGCACAAAGGTGTATGCAACAGTGTAGTAGCAGCAGAGGGAGCATAGAATAGCAGCAGAGGCAACTTCAGTTTCACGAGACTTCTAGACTGACTGGGATGTCAGTATTTGGGAGAAGTCAATTACCTACTTCTCGGTAATTGAGTTGCAGTGTAACAGTTAGCAATGGCAGTGCTAGGGACAACATGTGCAACATATTGAGAGGGAGTTGCAGTACAGATGTAGCAGTGGCAGTGGCAGTGTCATGGGCAGCAGTACAGGAAGCAACAGTGCAGATGATGTGAGGCAGCAGACCAAGCATCAGCACATGTACCGGTGCAGAGGATCAGTGTGATGTTTCCATGGTGAAGCATTACTAGTGCATATTCCTCGCTAAGAGAGAGTGTTGATTTGTGGTAACATCGGATGTGCTCTAGCCATGAAAATTGGTGGAAAGACTAAGACACATAAGATCTCCAAGACCCAGAAATGGTTTGGGGAAATTCCATCCAGTTGGAAAGATATTAAAATAATTAATATTTTTAATGGGGCCCTAGGTATAAACTTAGGAAAATTAAAATATTAATGGGTATTAATATAAAACTGGGTGAGAATGTTCTAAATAACATGGATCAAGCCAAATCTAATCTTAGCCATTGATTAGGGACTTGATCTCAATTGTTGAATCGTCAACAGGAAAAGTATAAGAGGAGACTTGAGGGCCGGTTGGAGATACACCAAATTGATCAGTCAGTTCGATTTTCTGGAGTGGGGTTTGCTGAGAGAATCGAACCAACGATCTGTTGCAGCAAGGGGCAATTCGGCACGAGGCCGAGGATACATAGCAGAGAGGCAGAGATAGTGCTAGAGAGACAGCGCAGAGCTTGGAGAGGTTGACACAAAGGCAGCTGGGACTTATGTAGAGGTTGAAGAGGCCAACGTGGGTGACGCAGAAGGCCAGAAGGCTGACATAAAGAGATGAGAGGTTGACGCAGAGGCATCATTAGTTGCGCAGAGGCTAGCAGAGCTAATGCAGGGCCAAGACGCAATGCTAGAGATTTTCGTAAAGCAGACTGGAGCTAGGAAGGTTGACATAGTCCCTAGCTAAGTGATGTAGAGCAGTGGAGAAGCTTGGAGCAGATTTCGCTGTCCGACTAAGGAATTCCCGTAGTTTTTGTGGGATCGATCATCCGATGTCTAGTCAGAATATCTATCTCCGAGAAGAGGTACTATTGCTGAGGGCATTCTCTGTTGGGTGAGCCATTTCTGGCACCCTAGTTGTATTCAGAAACTGCATATTAATAAAACCCTCATATCTGCTGCACTGGTTTTCTTGCATTGGGATTTTCCGGGGACAATTTTCCAAAAATAATGGTGTCCCTTGTGTGTTTGTCTCAGTTATTTCAATTTCTCATTTGTATATCTGTTAAGGTTGCATTCATGTTTATTTTCGGTCTTTATATTTATAAATAACTTGTTAATGAAAAGAACAGGTAGGAGAAAATAAACCAGATAATGCGGTAGGGATTTCTGGCGTGTCGAACTTAGATATTTTAACAAATGTGTGCAAGTTATCTTTCACATATCATTGATTTAGAGTAGTATTCTAGGAATAAGCTTGCTAATTAATTTTAAGATGAATGTTTGGTTTATCTTATTCATTATATTGCTTTATTGTTTTGCAAACTAATACTTGTTCAAGTGTGTAGGAAAGATCTTTTGTATTGTGTGCAAGAATCCATCTGAAAGTGGGAGAAATCTCAATTAAATCAACTCACTCCTAGAGTCAAAGCGATCCAAGACTCAGCCATTTTTTCACTCCAAGTCTTCCATCCAACGAAGAGGAAGAGGGAGTTTTCTTACTTTATAGCTACTTGATCACCCATTGAAATTTAGAATACTTCTTTGATTCTAGCACTTTCAAAGCTATATCTGTTATTCAAGAGTCATTTCCAAAGCTAAGCAAGTATGGGGGTTCACTCCCATTACTTGAGCTAGTATTTTGTATATTAAATTGTAGTTTAGTTTTGGTTTCTTTATCCTAGTTTCACACTAACAATTGGTTTTGTTTTGCAGCCCATAGGCTTAAGTATTGGGCAACAAGGAGCTTGAGGAGAAGCATTAGGAAACTACTCACTTGTGTGTATGCAGGACCCCCTCACGCTATTCAATGATTGATTTCTAGGGAGACGATAAACATTTGAGGGAGCGCTGCAAACTCATCTAGGTCGTGGGCCTTTTGAGCCTTGAAAATCTCTTTTGGAGAGTTTTTCCATCTTCAAGCTTCTTGTTATTTTTTTTTGGGAGAGAGTCTAGCTTTGTTAAATTCTTATCTTTGTAAGGATCCCCCTCATATGTGGGAAGCCCTCTTAGAGACATTTTTACCCATTTCAAACGCTAATAAAAGACAAAAAAATTGTTTCAAGGAGCTTGGGATTTTTCCCATGGCATCCCCCTTTCTCACTTAGAGGAGGGATTCTTGTGAGTGGACTAATTTTGCTTCTAATTTTTCTTAACTTTCTAGCACTTAATTTCATTTTGTGCATGCTTAAAATTAACACATTTCACTCCACATGCAATTTATCCTACTCTTGTATTTAAATTCTCACATACATAAGCTTCAAACTTTTAAAGTAGAGCAAATCGTATCTCATGTGTAAACACTTCATGCTTTGACAAGTTTTAATTGTTTCATAATTTCTTGAAGTACATGTTTTACTACGTGGTCAATTTATGCTATATGTCATGGAAACTATTGGAGAATTATCATTTATTTGAAACAATTGTAGCTTAAAGCAATATATTCCATTTTACTTGCCTATTTTCCATTTAATGGTGCAAACACATATGAGTTCATTTACATTCTAGTCTCTCAAGTTTTGCAACTATCTTATTTATCTTTGAAGCATTTGCATGTAGTGTTATTTTAATTAGAGAATTAACACAATTTGTACTTCATCTAAACATTTTAGTATAAAAAGGCCCCAAGCCTCAATAGGATTTTACCTCCAACATAAGTTGGTTGAAGTAAACATCTTAGAGGCCCTCTACTCCTCTATTGACTCCTCACTGTGAGATCCCTATCTTTGGACGAGGGTAAGGCCTAAGGTTTGAAGAGTTCAATTGCAATCTTGTTGTAGAGGTAACTAATAAGATTAGCCAAGAGCACTTTTTATCGCATTTACTTGTCCTTTAATGTTTGAGTTGTTATATTGCAAAGTTTATTTTCAAGAAACATTTCAAAGCAAGTATTGTGATTCTTCAAATTGGTAATAAGTGTTTTCATTTCATGCTCAAGTTTAATTCCATATTGACATCTTGATTTAACATTTAGCATCTTCTAAATTTACTTTTTTTAAAGTAAATTTTTTAATTGTTGAGTTTTGGCAAGATATGTTTTGATTCATGAATTGATTTTATATCTTACAAATATCTTGTGCTAACATCTTTTGTTTGTATTTCAAAGTTACTTTGCTTTAATTATTGGAAGCATTCCATATATCTTTCAGACCAAATATATCTTTCAGAGCAAATTCTATATAAGGCATTGGTTTTATGGTTTCCTCATGTTAATGATTTTCAATGTTATTTCTCATATCATATTTTGCTCATAGATCATTAAAAGTAATCCATTTTCACTATAACACTCCTAGAACCTCATATTACTTTTAACTTAACTTTTCATTAGGGACCACCCCCCTTACCTAACCTAGGAGATAGCTTAACGGAGAGAGTCGAGAACAGTGTAACAACCCCTTCTCTGAGTCCCTTGCCACCAACCACATCTTGTGGGGTTGAAAGTTTTTCTCACTAACCTATAGGTAGGTGTATGCGGTAGGAGTAAAAAAACCTAGATTATCATAAGATAAAAAATAGAAGGAAAATACCTTTTATTTATAGAAAAATTCTTCCAAATGGAAAATAATGGCTAGTTGGCTTGATCCTCGTCAAAGTAATCTCGGTCGTTGATAAATTTTTGATAATCATTTAACTCGGTCGTTGAAAATACTTATTTTTGAAAAATTTTCGAATTTCTCATAAAAACCATTTTTATTAGTTCAAAAATAATTATTTTGAACTAATTTCCCAAAAAATTTGACTTTGACTTAACCACCAAGGTCCAAGGGTTCAATTTTTTATGAAAATTTCAATATTCTCATGGTGGGGGACCTCCAAAAATTGACTTCTTTTAGACCCACGAATTTTTCCACTTGAAAATATTAATTTCTCTATAATTTTAATTTTGACTCTAAATGAACTGTTTTTTTGACTTAGGATTTAATTTTATTTTGCCAGAAAAATTAATTAATTGACCCATAAGGGGATTTTTTTTTTCTACCCTCAAATATTTCTGCCATGGTGTTTAAGTATGAGGGACCTGCACTAAAATATTTTTTACATAAGATATTACAAATTCGTCAACCCTCAAATGGGGAATACCTATTCATCATACACCCTCAAAATACTTACCCAATTTTGCGACACAATATGATCTAGTAAACCAAGTGATCTGTAAAAAAAAAATTTAGCAAATTAACGTAAATTATTCCCAAATAACTTTTACAAAGACTCGAGTAAACACTAGGACTCACCTAAAATTTTGATCATAAATTCTACCCTAGCTTTGGGGTGAGGCTGGAGGGAAAAACTTTGCCGATCATTCGTGTTGAAAAATACAGATAAATTAGTGAGACAAAAAATCTCTGAGGATAAAACCTGTCGTCAAAATCATAGCCTTACCTTGGTTGTTACATAATAAAATGACCATATTAGCAACATTTACATTATAATTTTGCAGAATGGGTTTACAATAACATAGAACACACTGTTGGTTGATGACTCAGACTTCGAAAAAATTCATTGAAGTCCTTGGATCATTCTTTCTTAGAATGTTGAAAAAATGGGTGCAACAGAAATGTGAAACTTGGAGGATACAGATAGAATATCTTCATGTACGTGTGATTTTATAATATTCCCTTTAATTATTTATCTAAAATTCCCAAAAAAATTATTACGAATTTTTTTTAGAAAAACATGTGATGATTTCTACCAGGAAATTCAATAAATTTAAACAATTAAAAATTCAACAATCACAAAGCTACAAATATTTTACAACAAACCCCGACTATTTTCCTGCAACTGCAGCTAGAAAATTGAACTCTTGCCCAACAATTCGTATTTCCTGGCTAGGCACTATACAAACCCTAAAAATTTATGCATGTTGCTCACTCTGAACAACACAATTTTCTTCTTCTGCCTCTGAGCTTTCACGTTTGATCAATCAACCTAGCTCTGATACCATGTGAAAATTTAATCTATTGCAGCAACTGGAAATTATTCATCTAACTGTAAATTTAATTATGCAATTTATTTGCTACGACAAACAATGAATAAAATCACCACTGCAATTTTCACCATAAAAATTTTGTGCAAAATAAAACGCTGAAAATTGAGAAATTATAGCACACACACAAGAATTTTAACACAATTATTTTTGAAAATTTGTCCCCAGAAAAACCCAACTTGGGAAAACTGGTGCAACAGATGAGGGTTTTATTATTATTCTTCCGCAGCAAATCTGAGTACAATAATTTGGATGCCAATCTGGCAATCCAATCTGAGAGAATCATTGGAAAAATTATTGTGAGGATTTTTCCTCACCCCACAACTGATTTCAGCTCCCGAAACTGGCCCCTCAGCAATTCGCACTTCTTCTTGTGTCAGCCTCTACATAGGCCTTACTTTTGTTGCCTCTAGAAACTTCTGAAATCTACAACTCTGCTTCTCTCTAGCTCTAGAACTAATTCACTAGTCCTCCTGATCAAAATCAAGGCCACCAGCTACTGAATCGATTGTTCCTCCAACTAGATCACACTGTTCTACTACTATTGCTCGAGCAATCCCTCTGGGAAATCTTGCACTCCCTCAAACTGACTCTTCTAACATTGGAAACCTCTACCTGAATACTACCTCACTCCTCTTCCACCTGCTACTCATCTTTGGCTTGAACGTTCCTGTTGAATCACTCTGCTACTAGAAAATCGATCTGCCTAGATCACCGAGTGTCTACACTGGTGTGGTATCCATCTACCCTTCAACTTCTTATAATCTTTTGTTTGACCTCCAACGGCCAAAATTAAAACTTAATCAAGGGCCAAGATCATATCAGAGTTGATCCGTGTGAGTTTCTAGATGATTCACACATTTTTTCATTTAATTCTGATTAATTAACCAATTTTCCTAAGTTTAAACTTAGGAAATATTTAAAAATAGGCTAATAATCTATTTGAGATACTTCTAGGTGGAATTTCTAGAAACAATTTATGGGTATGGAGAACTCCTATGTTTTAGCCTCTCCACAAGATTTCGAGACTAGAACACCTCCAATGCTACAAAAAAACTAACATTTAAATGATGGTCAAGTAATTTAATTGAGCTATTTCTAGGTGGAATTTCCAGAAATGATTTATGGGTTTTGGAGAACTCGTGCGTTTTAGCCTCTCCACAAAGTTTGAGACTAGAACACCATCCAATGCTACAAAGACTAACACAACAAGATGGGCAGGAGCTAATTCAGAGCCCAGACGAGGATGGTCTCCCATTGAGAGACAAGGTAGGGATTGTTGCACCAAAGGAAACCCTAATATTGGAGAAAACAAGGCCTTATTTGACAATTAGAGACCCATGAAGACCACTTGATGTCACCCTAGCTGCACTTAGAACCCTAGAGGAGATATTGAGGTGGATTTGAGGGCCATCCCTCAAATTTTGGACCATCCAGACATCTAAACACATTTTGACATCTTAGAGCACTTTGACATGGCATTTTGAGCCTTAATTGGGCATGACATCATCATTTAGAGAGGCTCAACTCACACATGTAGGTTAATTTGGTCTATTTTGTAATTAGCTAATGGATTGGCTTGTAACACAAGGCCATTCTACATTACACTAAAATAGGTGACCTAAACCCCATATATGTAGAGGTTAGCCACGTTTCATTTTCATCATTAGTTGAGATCAATTTAAACCCTCTTAGAGATTTTTGCCTATCTGAAATTCATCTTGCATCTTGTGGAGATGTGATCTTTTGGGGATGTTTGCTTATGGAGCTATTCTTTGGTATTGAAGATATCATTTTAGAGCAATAAAGGATTGATTCATGCATTATATCTTGTAAGTTTTCCTTGGATTTGATATATCATTATATTTTGTGGCTATTGTATGGAATGGTTAATAATCTCAGGTTTCTATGTGCTCATTATTATTGAAAATTATCCTATGGAACCTTAGCAATAATATTGTATGCATTACCCACTATAGATTTTGTATGACAATCCCATGAGTGAATCTTTCAACTAGCTCTCCTCATTGACTTCGCTCCCTCACAAAAATGATAGCTAGGGTTTGAAACCTAGGGTTTCATATTCCCTTACTCCTTGCTAGGGTTTAGTAGTGTTCTCCTAAGTTAGAAATCTCATAGACTCCATAACCCAAGTTCAAGGCATTGGCCTTTGCCACATTGTTGATCACACCAAAAACTCTTATAAACCTCACTTTTCTATCCCAAAACTAAATTTCGACCTCTTAAGGAAATCCGCTAGCTAGGGTTAATGCATAAATTTCAACTAAGATAGAGAGCATTTCCTTGTGGAGGGATTCAACACTTGGTTATGAAACATTTGCCTCAAAACCAACATTTTCCCATGGGTAATTCCTCCATTTTAGGGCTGACATCCTTTGGTAAAGGCCTCTTGTGCCATAAAACTTAATTTATACATCTATTTTAATCCTTTTCTTGGCCTTGTGATCCTAGATGAGCCTTGTTGTCGCCCAGATTGTACAGGCAGCACGACAATGCTCAGGACGGGGGCTGTCACTCTGATCCTCATACACTCTGTTCTAGTTGTCTCCCAACAGTAGGCTATGGGGTGTATTCCTTATGGAATGAGGTGAAGGAAAATAAGTTGAGAAATCAACTCATCTGGGAGACACAGATGAGTGGCCTAGTCACTTGATTGCAATTAAGCAAGATTATGATTAAGTTGGATTTTCTATTATGAGACCAATGTCTTAATGGAGTCACAAATTCTTCCTTCTTATGAATTGAAACCAAATGACCGGATGGACACCCGCTGCTTGAATGATTAACTAACCTATATTATGTGCAAATTTCAACAAGATACCAAGATACTCAAGCTGTCAAATGCCAACAATAGTCAATCAAGATGTTGATCACAAATTTATGACTGTATATTAGCAATAAATATTCAAAAAATGCAGACTTGATCAATGTTATAATAGCAGTAAGAAAGTGCTAAACCAACAATGCTTATGGTTACCCAAGATCACAAAAATATGCCAACTTAGAAAATATGTATGTTAGCTTTCTCAAGATATATCTTTGAGTGAAATTTCAGATCTTAAGTATAATTTGCAGCAATAAGTTAATCCACAGATCAACAAATAGTGATGTCAGCACCAATGCCGAAAAAAGTCTAAAAATAGTAAAAATTGTTAAACTTGAGAAAATCAACTTTTAGGAACTTTTTTAGGGTTTGACTAAGAAAATTTTAGGCTTGATACACTTATTTCAGAAATGAAACAGTGACAGATCAGCAAGATAAAATTTCCAAAAATAGATAACCAATATTTCCAGAAATGGCAAAATACACACTAAAACTTGAAAATTTCCAATTTGAGGGCTTTAAGAGAGTTTGATTCAGCGATTTTCAGAACTAATAAGCTTATGATAGGCAATATATTAATGACAGATCAACAAACTAAAAATACTACAGATATTCCCCACAATGTCTAAAAATAGTAAGTTTGCCAAAAAAATGAATTTCATATTTTTTAAACTTTAATTGGGATGTGATTCAGAAATGTTTAGATCTGATTTTTTATAGTTATGCTGAAATTTTCAGCGAACTAAAATGTTATATCTAAGTCAAATTAGAGATGCCCAAGTGGCAAAAAATTGTGAAAATGAAGATTTTGCAATTCTAAACAATTTTGACCATATATAATTTGATTTTAGGACCTCATTATTTGTGATTTAACTATTGTAATGAAACTGAAGCAAAATGAGTGTTTGGAGGTCAATCCCTAGGCCCAGGGTGTTGAAGACACCACCGTTGAAAATCGTTGAAATTTTGGGATTACCTTGCCGCTTGCTAGATATGAATTTTGAGACCTTAATTCTACAAAATTGCCAAGTATTTAACCTTCAAACTTCAGCTTGGGGTTTCGGGTCAATTTTGGGGCAAAAGAGGCTAAGAATTGGAGAACAAGGCCAGGGAAAGCCAATTTGTGGGGATAAAAGCACTGAATGATAGATTGGGGATTGAAATGGCAAGGGGAGGCCAAAAATTGAAAACTCATGTCTCGAAAATTTTTAGATCTAAATTTTGGTGTCAAATCTTTAGTAAATGGCCCTACAAAATTGTCTAGAGACTAGATATTACTCTCAAGGGCCTAGATCTAACTCTTTTTTCACTTAATCCCTTGATCCAACCTACAAAAAATGAAAATAAAAACACCCAAACCCCAAACATATACAAAATAGATCTAAAACCCCAACTCAAGTTAGAAAAAACAAATTACAATTACAATTTACAATTTAATTTACAAAATATACATGGGTTTTTAAATGGATTTTGAGAAAATACTTTTTTCAATATTTTTTACTAGAAAGAAAGACTAAAATGCTTCAGAAAAATTAATGATTCACTATAGCCCAAGCGAAAATTAAATCCACCATATAAAAAAATAGAGATCCACGCAACAATGATTCTTGCCCAAGTTTGTAAACTTGGAGGCCAAAAACTAAAGTCCTTGCAAACACTATGTATTTATCTCAAAAAATAATTTGTTAGATCACATGGGGAATCAAACCACCTGATTAGCCCAAAACTATCAATAGTATGATTTTATCTCCATCTAATGAAAAAACAAATCTTACTAATATTCAGCACAACATAGAGATGATCGTAGTTAGCACATACCGCAAATCAATAAGAAATAACACCTTGAATTGCACCCCAAAATCTTGTATTATGATAGAAAAAATAGTTCCCAGTGGGACAATAGTTTATACAATGTTTCAGCAGCAATTCTAGTTAGAGATCAAGATGACTAGAGACTCAAATGACTCTAATTTAGAGATAAATCCTCCAAATGGAAAAATAACGGCTATTTTCTTTGATCCTTGTCAAAATAATTTTGGCCGTTGATAAATACTTCAAGATCTTTTAATCTTCGCCCTTGATTTCTTATTATGAAGAATTTTCGAATTTATCATTTAATTCCATTTTAATTATCTCAAAATTAATAATTTAGAGCTATTTTATTCAAAAAATTGACTTTTACTTGAGAAAAGACAATATTCCCTTGGTGGAGGACCTTTAAAAATTGATTCTTTCAAGACCCACAAATTTTCCATTTGGAGAATTTATTTTCCTAGACATTTTAACTTTGACTCTAATTAATTAATTTTCTGGCTTAGGATTTAATTTTATTTTGCCAGAAAAATTAATTAATTTACACGAGGGGATTAATTAGTTTTCCAGCCCTCTATGACATATGATTTTTCTTCTAAAGACTCAAAGAGGGAATACACATTTGTCTTCGACCCTCAAGACACAAAACCCATCTGCGACTCAATATGATATAGTAAAACAAGTGATTTGTAATAAAATAATTTAACCAATTAGCTTAAATTATTTCCAAACCACTTTTACATTAGACTTGACTAAACACTATGACTAACCTAATAATTCGACAATAAATTTCACCCTAGCTTTGGGGGTTTATGCTGGAGGGAAAAAATTCTTATGATTAGTCTTGTCGAAAAATACAAGTAATTAGTGAGGTTAAAAAACTTCCTAGGATGGAATTCGTCATCAAATTATAGGCTTACCTATGTCGTTACATAGGCTCATGGTATTACTAAGACCATTTACAATATATAACTTGCAAAATGGGATGACTATGACACAGGGACTGCTGATATGTAATTTGATCCTTGTTGAAAATATTGGCACTTCCGCTTCCTTGGAACTTTGACAATTTGAGTGCAACAAGCCTATTGACAACTTCACATTGCTTACTCTTTAACCCTAGGTCACATTGTGCCCTAACTAGGCCTCTTGGAGAATGTGTATTTCCCTAATTGTGCTAGTTGAGCGTTGCTCCTAAGAAGAGCCTCCTAGGCCTATCTTGTCACCTTTATCCCTTGGAATAGATCTATCCTGTAAGTGACCTAATATAGGGAAGCTTTCCTTGTGGTGAAAGTCCAGTAAAGAGCAGGAAGTAGCGGTTGTGGTGATAGTGGACCACACCTCACATTGTTGTCCCTTGTCTAGTTCTTGTCTTGTGAGTTCCCCTCATAAGAACTGCTATTTTGGGGCAACAACACCCAAATGGATTCACAATATTTTATCCAATGAAATATTATATGCATAACATGTAAATCTTGACAATCTCTTTTTGGTACTTGCATTATTGTTCCTTGTGTGATTATTTGCATTGCTGATCTACTGTGCTCATATCCACACCCTTTATAGTTGCAAATGTAAGCGGTACTTTTGAGTCCCATTGACTTATTTTCATCATTTGACGTCAATTAAATTTTAATATTCAATTTCTGACATAAGAATGGCTACTCGAGCGAGCACTCTTAAAATGAGGAAGCATTTTGCCTTGTAAAAACATTTTGTTTTTTTCATATTTTGTATTTTTGGTATTTTGGGCTTGATGTCCCTTGGGTATTTTTTAAGGTTTACATGTGCAGAACGAACTCATACCCAAAAAATAAATTAAATCAATCACTTGCCAAGGAAACATTTCTGCCTTCAGAAACATCAGGAACTTGTTAGGCCATTTTAAATTCAATGCCATATCGAGACCATTTGAAAGATAGGAAATGATGTGTACCCTTTCCAATTATATAACTTAGAATTATACCACATTTACGGCGATGTACTTCATCCTAGTCTTCTACAGCCATAGATCATTTTGAAAACATCCTTTAATTGTTTTTTTTCAGAGTTGGTTTTAACATGGCCAGTTGATTATATCAAATTTATATGGTTAGTAGAGTCAGTGATTTACCTTAAACTCTAGTTACTTCCATTCGAAGTTCAACCTACTCTTTTAAATTCTAGTTAGAATACGACTAAATGGTTGAAGTGTATCCATGTTTGAGAACAAACATTCCTTCTCAATAGGGGCAGTTTTCTAAAAATCTTCTGAAATTCTGACTAGGGTCCATGCTTTCTAAATATTTCAACGGTTGCTTCACATTACAGCCCTTTCATATGTACTCTTTGCATAAACCTATATAATATATGGTAGTCGTATGCGACTTTTAAACCCTATACATGGGTAGTTCCATAATTTTTCTCTTAATAAGGCAAAGATCCTGTTTATTTTTTGCAATTACAGGGATGATAATTTATATCATTGAAATCTTTGACTCTGACACAGATAAAATGTATTATTGTAAAGGTCAAAAAGGTTTACATTATGAACATGCAATTATGCACTTGAGGAATTGTTGAATCGAAAGGGCCCATGCAAAGTAGACTGTCTGCCAGAGAAGCAATTGCTTGAGATGCCGCTAGTAGTATTCGCTGCCCAATAAATGGAACTGTTCCCAATTTACGCATTATATGTTGAACATGAAATTGTTTATTGTGACTGGCGCTGTCCAATTCTGTAAAGTACAAATAATCTTGTAAGTTTGTGGATATGCTCAAAATACTTCCTAGGAAAACTACCCCTTTAAATGTAATGAAATGACAAACTCTATTTTGGTCTTTACCAAATTATTTTTACAATATTTAAATTTCAATGCTTCTTGGACCATCCCGTATGCTTCTGGGAAGTAATCATATGAAGCATTCCCAATAGTTCTACCATAGGGAAGCTTGCACATGAAGCAAACAGTTCATAAACAAAAAGTTGAGAGGTTTTGGTTGAAAGTTTATAAGCTCATTTCATAAAATAAATTTTATTGGCAAGCAAATATCAACACAATCAAATTGGAGTGTAACTATTTGAATGCATGTATACCATATGAGGATGCAAGATGTGGCAAGTCATTTCTTTACACAAAAGGCAAGGGCATATATCTATATTTAGGGTCTTTATACTATTCATCTTTATAAATGATGTTTCAAAAATTAGTTAAAATTTTACCCCTGTTTGCCCTTGAAATCTGGTTTATCTTAGAAGAAAGAGTATAAATTTAATATCACACAAGTAGAAAGTTCCAAGCCCTTGATTCAACCGGAATCATGTCTCCCAGCTCACTCTTCAAGGTGGCATTGAGGTGTACCAGTTTGAGAACATCCTCCCAGCAGCTGATGGCCATTTGAAGGCAGCATGCTACCAGATATTCCCCAAATGGTCTAAGAGCCACAAAACAGAAAGGTATTGCAAGCACTTACAGAACTGAAAGTCAAAGAAGCAGTGTGGGGAATGGAATCAGACTAAGCCCCAAGCCTAGGTGGTTTTGCTACCGATTTCTATCAAACCTTTTGGTTGATCATCAAGAGGGTTCAGCTTCAAATGCTAGAAGACAAGAAAGATGATGCTAGGGGAAGGCATTGTTTTTTTCCACGGCATAGGAGAATCTAGGTTAGGGTCTTAGACTCTTAGTATCTCTAACACAACCAACTCAAATGCCACAAAAAACTACTTTGCATAGCAAAATAAATACAACAATAAATCAACACGTGCGCAAATGGACAACTTTTTATATCAACAAACCAACTTCGCTATATTATCAAACTATAACACAACTGTCTAGGGCTCCTATAACAAGGATCATGGCCCTCAAAAATTCAGTGATACAAGAATTGAAACTAGGGATTGGTGTCAAAAACTATGACAACCAATCTACCCTGAACGAGATACTCATTGACCTACTCGCTGATATATCCAGCCTTAGCTCCTTTCAGTCCATGTACCCTGTGTTGTCGCACAAAGTGTCTAGGCACCCTGACAACGCTCAGAGTAAGAGTTGTCACTCTTATCCTTACTCCGTTTAGACTCTCTCCTAGGCAAGTCAAGGGGGGCAGTCCTTAAGGTAAATGAATGCGGATAGCCTGTGAAACACATGCTCTAGGAGATTTTAATGCTGGACAACTTGATGAATCTTAAACAAGTCTAGGTCAATTAAGATAGATAAATCAAAATAAGACACAATCACAAGATAAAAATGACCACAAACTAGTGCCTTTAATTTGAATTAACCATACACTAAATAATAACATGTCATCTAGAGAAAATTTATAGATGTGGCAAAGTGACAATCATGAACAATTAATTGTAAATGCCCAAAACTGCAATATGCAAGAGATTCTAGATTTAAAATAATTTTCAATTAATGGCCTAGATCTAGAATAATTAATTTTCTCCAACAATCAATATGATTTAAAACGTTTATCGTACTTGACAATAGAGAAATATCAAAAATGCGTTTAATCACCAAATAACACTAAGGAACTTCAAATTTAAATTTTAATTATTCCTTAGGCAATAAATTCAATGTGATAAATAAAGAAATCAAACTGAATCAAAGGGTTAAAATTTTAAGATTTCATCTTTTGTCATCTCATTAATAGTTTCATCTGCACTTTTAGCACCTATACATATCGGTTTGTTTCTTGTTTGGGTGGCGACTCCACTTATTCATCCATTATTTCTCAGACAAGAAGCCCTCCCTTATATTCAAGTTGTTTTTGCCTTTTGGATCTTAGAGCTAGATTCATGTTCAAGTAGCGACTCCACTGCTTTCATTTCTTACAAGAATTTCTACTAGAAGCTCACTTCTTGTGCATCTCTTGATTTTCTTAAGCAGGGGTCTCTCTCTAGCATCCATTTGGTCCTTATCCCTTTAAGCAAGTCATCATGGATGACTTGTTTACCCCGTGTCATTTTACTAATTTTCTCCATGATATGTCAGAAGAGGCCATACATAAATTGCCTTTGTTCTCGGGTGGTGATTCAGTCGCTGTTAGAAAGCATCTATGCAGGTTTACTCATACAATAATCAAATATTGTAGTTCTCCCCAATATAAACAGGCATCAATACCTTTCATTCTTTTCCTTAATCCCAAGGAGAATAACTCCTGAATGTTCTGTCATTTTCATCCAATCTCCCTATGCGATGTCTCTTATAAAATCCTAACTAAGATCCTCACCAAACACCTTTTTTATTTGGTATTCCCATCTCTAAAGAAAAAAAAAAGTTTCGTAAATGGAAGGAAAATCTTTGATAATATCATCCTAGTACATGAAGCCATCCACCAACTTCTGGAATCAAGAAAAAGGTGTGAAGTTTCATAAATGGAAGGAAAATATTTGATAATATCATCATAGTACATCAAGCCATCCACCCACTTCTGGAATCAAGAAAAAGGTGTGATCATCAAACTAGACATGGAAAATGCATTTGATCAAAAAAGATTCTCCTTTCTATTTGTTGTCTTCACAACATTTGGTTTCGCAAAAGAATTCGTTGACTGATACAAGCACTGCATAAATTGGCTTTGGAGCATTTCTATCATTAATGGGAAATCAATTCCATTCTTCCAAGGCACAATTGTGAAAAATTCCTTAAAATGTAGCAACTGCAATTTATTCTTCTAACTGATTAATTAAGTAGTTTATTTTGTTACGACAAAATAACGAATAAATCACACTGCAATTTCTTCACAATAAAAACATTGCGGAAAATAAAACTAGAATTGAGAAAAAATAGAGTGCACACACAAAATAAAAATGACACTATTATTTTTGGATAATTGTCCTCGAAAAAACCCAATGGAGGAAAACCGGTGCAGCAAAATAGGGTTTTATTATTATGCAGCGATGAAACTTGAATACAAAAAATATGGATGCCAAACTGGCAATCCTCAGCAAGATAATCTAGCCAAAAATTAGTGAGACAATTTTTGTCTCACCCAACACTAATCTCAACTCTAAAACTGGCTCAAATTGGCTACTCGAACACCCCTGCGTTAGCCTCTACGTTGCCACTACACAAGCCAATTCATACTACCTGTGGAACTGCTATGATGCTATTGTTTTGCCAAACTCAACCTCTAAAAGTGACTCGCTTGGCCCTCTAGAATTTCTCCCAGCCTCAAGCAACTGAATCACCCTCTCCTTTAGCTAAATCAAACTCCCTCTAAAGCTGCTTGTGCAATCCCTGTGCAACCTCACTGAGGAAAACTCGGCTCTCCTATTGTTACCTCTTCGACACTAGAAATATCCTCTAGAATTAGTGTTTCTTCTCCCTCTTTGTATCTATGTCCCTTCTAGCTTGAAATCTTCTTCCCTACTTGACCTTTGTAGCTGGATAGCTCGATCTGCCAAGGAACTCGACCTCACAAGTGTCTTCCCCTCTACCCATCGAGTTTCTCTTATAATATCTCGTTGGTGAACCAACGACCATGATTATATCCCCATCAATGGCTAAGATCATCTCAAATGGAATCCGTGTGAATATCTAGAACATTCTCACTTTTCTCAATTAATTCCCTTTAATTAATCGATTTCCCTAAGTTAAACTTAGGAATTTTTTAATTATCAATCAATTAGTTTAATTGAGTTGTCTCTAAGTGTTTTCTCCCAAAAATTTTCTAAGTTCTAGAGACCTTGTGTTCCTTAGCCTCTCTGACCAAAGTCAAGACTAGAACACCCCTCCAATGCTACAAAAACTAACACTCCCTCTTAGCGCGAAAAGTGTTACAGTGTCTCATAACATTCTCCAATAGATTGTTGATGTCTGGCATTTGTGACAACCTGCCACTACCCACCAACTATTGTGCATACTATGATTCATCTACCACTCTGTAGCTTAATCAACTCTGCTCTGCGCTACAATTGATCTCATGTTGCTATTTTTGTTGCAACTACTGCAACTGAACCAAGCTCTGAATCAACTGTGTCCCCTATATTGGCTCTGCAACTGTCTCTAGAGTCTCTGACTGCAACTAGCCTTTGTGTGTCCACTGAGTCTGTCTACACCCCACAATGACTGACTGTCCCTCAAGAGTCAAGATCTGACTAGCCATCCTAAACATTGATCCATCAACTACTGAATACTGTGGGCCCCTGTAGCAAGGGTAATGATCCATATGAGGAGTACTCTACAACTATTTCTACTCCTCTATGGACCCTGCACAAATTTATGCAACTCTGGAGTCTAGAGCTCAATGTATCCCCATCTCTCTCCTCGAGGTATATTTGCATACAAGGTGAATTCATCTTCCAACCTAGAAGACAAATTATAGATATTTGCCAAAGTTGTTGCTTGCGCCTGCTTCTCCTTCTTGTCCTCCCTTTTGTCACACTAGGTACTGTAGTGACCAAAATCACTACATCTGAAGCACTTGATCTTTGAAAGATCCTTGTTTTTCTTTTCTCCTCGCTATGAGCCTTGTCCTTGATTGGGACCTTTCTTTGCCTTCCGCTTTGATGCAAGGGCTACATTCTCCTCTTCCTTCACAGCCTTCGATCCTTTTCTACTGTTGTTGTTGATATTGCTCTCAACTAGAGAAAGCCTCGTCTCCTCCTACGTGAAATCATCCCACAATCGATCCCATCCTGGAAGATTATCTCGTCCAATGATACTTTGGACAAAGGTAGTCTACTTCGACGTGAAACCATTGAGAGTTGTACACACTAGCTCACTCTCTTGAGGTGCTTCTCCAACTAAGGAAAGTTCGTCTCAGACATTCTAAATTTTGGTGAGATATGGAGTTACCCCTTCACCCTTATGTATCCTAGTGATTCTCAACTTTTATTTCAAGAACATCTTTCAGTTCTTAGAAGGATTCTAGAAATTTGTGAAAACTGCATCCCACATTTCTTTGGTCGTATTCTTGGCCACTAAGTTTGAGACTATATGATCTCAAACGCCATCAAGAATCAACGACGTTGCCTTTGCCATCTCCTTATTGTAGTTCTCTAGTTGTTGCAGATATGTAGGCACAACCACAACTCTCTCTACGTACGTCTTCAGACCATGCTCATCTAGCAGGAAAGACATCCTAGCTTTGCAAATACAATAATTTGAGGCTCCATCTAGCCTATCCTGATCTCAAAATATTGTTGAGCCCATTTCTGCAAAACTCACAATCAGGAAAATAAATAGGAATCTCCTCCTTTCCTGCTCGGTTTCCTGCTCAGCTAATCACAATCCCTCTTTGAATGCACAATTTTGCTTGTTGTTATTGCCTTTTGCTACTAGAAATCACAGATTTCCTCTAGAGTACTGAATTTGGAAACTGTCTCAAAAATCCATCTGCGTGTGCTTTTCTCTTCCACCCAAAGTTGATCTACTACTACTAGTCTAGTTGCAAACCAACTACAGCCTGATCTGCTCAACGAAATCTCTAAATACAAAAAATATGGATGCCAAACTAGAAATCTTAGCAAGATAAGCTAGCCAAAAATTAGTGAGACAATGTGTCTCACCTGACACTAATCTCCTCTCCAAAATTGGCTCAAACTCGTTGCTTGAACACCCCTACGTCAGCCTCTGAGCAGGCCCCTTCGTACTGCCTATGGAACTGCTTTGATGTTGTCATTCTACCGAGCTCAACCTCAAAAAGTCACTCGCTTCACCCTCTGGAATTTCTCTCAACCTCCAACAACTGAATCACCCTCTCCTTCAGCTAAATTTAACTTCGTCTAAAGTTGCCTACGCAATCCCTGCGTAGCCTCACTAAGGAAAACTTGACTCTCCTGCTACTAACTCTGTTACACCACAAATCTCCTCTGGAATCACTATCTTTGCTCCCTCTCTGTCTCTGCATCCCTTCTGGCTCAAACTCTTCTTCCATGCTTGACATCCGCAACTAGATAGCTCAATCTGCCAAGGAACTCGACCTCGCAAGTGTGGCTTCTCCTCTACCCATCGAGTTGCTCTTATAATCTCTTGTTGGCAAACCAACCACCATGATTAGATCCCCATCAATGGCTAAGATCATCTCAAACTAAATCCGGCTGAGTTTCTAGAGAATTCTCACTTTTTTCAATTAATTCCCTTTAATTAATTGATTTCCCTAAGTCAAACTTAGGCATTTTTTAATTATCAATCAATTAATTTAATTGAGTTGTCTCTAGGTGTTTTCTCTTGAAACTTTTTCTGGGTTTTGGAGATCTTGTGTTCCTTAGCCTCTTTGACAAAAGTCGAGACTAAAACACCTGTCTAATACTACAAAAACTAACAAGATGTTGATTTTTGGGTAGTCGCAGGAGGTATTCCCTAGCTACACAAGGCGACTCATGAAATAAAATTAAAAGAAAGAAAAATCATTATTTATGAGCTCATGTAGGCTTCAAAAGGTCAAGTCGGCCCCACCATGTGAATGGGTGTGACCCCTAGTCAAAACCCACCTCTTTTGACCACTATTAATACCAATTCGACCTCCAACATTTGGACAATTTGGATCATCATCACATCTATTTTTCTTCTATTCACACATGTGAGATAAAGAGGAAGGCCTTTGACGTTTGACAAAGATATTGAAGCTACTCATTAACCATCTTTGACATGCTTGTGTTGATTAAGAATCGAATTACTGTTTGACGAATGTTTTGACTAAATTCTAGACAAATTTTGACTAAGAAGAAGGTCGCATTGACCATACAAATTCAGACCTTTTTTTGGGCACTTTTACCACATATGACCATGGGCTACATGACAGCAAGCCCGAGCTGGCCTCAGGCCGAATTTCTGCCCCTTTGACCTATGTTGACTTCTGTACCACTTGGAAGCTTTGACCAACATTAACTAAGTATTTATGGGTTGTTTGACCAAGTTGTTTAGTTGTTGCAGAAAGACAAATTTCAGTCTGTTTGACCAAGTTTGACTAGTGTTGTATTTTTGGTCTAGGTTGACCAAATTTTACTTGTAAATATCAAATTGTACTTTTGTTGAACTTAACAATTTCTCCTATAAAAGATTGTTGGGTTTTCTCCCAAGTTTGGGTTTCCTACGGAAAAATTTTGGTGTCTATTGTGCATGGCTATTCTACTATGATCTTTATTGTTTCCAATGCATTTACAGTTGAATTTTATAAGTGTAATTATTGAATGATGTTCTAGGGTATGCTAAAGAAATATCATATATCATTGGAAGTAATTATGGTTAATTTTTCAGATTGTTCTATGTTGTTTCAATTACTTCAGCCCAATCCAATTCTTCGTTAAGAAATGCATCCAATTATTAACAATATTTCGAATCATAAGCAGTAACTAAAGATAGAACAATATATCTAATGACAAAGAAGACAACAATACAACCATAAGAGACAACAAATTGGCCCAAGACCAGGGAAAATCCCCATAAGAGGGAAAACCCTTTCAAGTCTTCTTCTTTATTAGATCGTCATAAAATGTTTCAATAGAGAGTACAATGAACCCAATACATAAACTTACAGTAGATGTTTATAGAACAGAAGCAAACTACAGAACTACAAAACATTAGAGAGAAACCCTTTATCCATCAGACTACTGAAGGCAATTGGAAAACCCTAGATCAAAACCCCGAACGCTCTCAGTAAGGCAAATTGCAAGCGACTAAAACTTCCTGGTCGCTCCCTTAGCCACTGTGTGCTAGCGTTTTTGTCTGACCCAGACGCTCCCTGGAAGACTATATGCGTGCATTTGGCGACAAACACACATAACTGCTCTAAACCTCTAGTCGCTCCCTTCCAGCTACAGTGCAAGCGACTGGGACTACCCAGATGCACCCTTGACCACTATGTGCGTGCGTTCGAGGACCAACACTGTCTGATCTGCTTCAAAAAGCCTAGGCGCTCCCTTCAAGATTCTGTGCAAGCGACTGAGACCTCCCACACACACCCTTGACCACTCCGTGCGTGTGTCCAAGGCCGAGAATGTTTAGTTACCAGTCAACAACCAGAGAAACATAAACCCTAGATCATGCAAGCTTCAACCCTATAGTTTCTGACCCTTGAGTGAACTTCCTCCGTCAAACCTATGCAAACCAAGACAATACAAGAGAATAGAAGATGGCTTGATCAATGTGTCCAAATGAGCTTGAGGAATCTTCTATTTATAGGCTTCCATGAGTTCCTCTTGATATTGAGGCCGACCTGTCCTTTTGTACATGTGCTTAGGGCCGACCTATTTCAATAAACATGAGTGATAAAATAAATTCAAAAACCAACTTCTACTTATCCAAATGAGGTGATCTTTAAGTTGATTTTGGTCCTCTCTAAAAGAGGAATCTATTGCAATTATTATCTTCATCATATGAGCTGTCCAAAGTGGAATTAGACCGCAGTTGCATAATTTTAACACTCCCTCTCAACTATGGAAAATTCCAGCTATCAATGCAATGACGTCATGCTGAAACCTTCTCTGCTCAAATATATCTGCTGAAACATTCTCGAACCTAAAAGAAGAAGAATCGGGGAGCATTAGCTTCCACCCATACCGAGCAATAGGATAACTAATCATATAGGAGAGCATATCTTCGACCCTGGAATCTCATTAGGGAGCTCGTTCTCAACTCGGAATCTCAAAAGTAGAGCAAGTCTCAACCCAATCCTATTGCCTACTGATCTTCCCATCAATGACCCTCAATAGTCATATGGTAGAACACCTGCATCATAATCGACTTGGATTGTACACCCAAGGTACACTCTCAACCCGTTGCCCAAATGAGGAGCGGTATTCCCAACAAGGCTTGCTTGAGAGTATGATGCCAACTGGGGTATACTTTGCATAGACCAGATAGAGGAGAAACATCTCCAACCCTATGAAAATAGGGGAGCAGCATATCCAACCCTATGGGTAATAGATAGGGGAGTACCCTACTGTCCAGAGATCCCTCAACCTCAGGAGCCCTCTATCTAAATTCCTCACCCTAGGAGCTCAAACAGGGTGGGAAGAGTTGGCTTAGTATCCTCAATCAACCTTGCCCCTCACTGGAGGGTTCACACCCATCAATCCAAGCTGCTCTCGAAAGACCAAGAATTTTCCTTTCGGTAATGCATTCGTGAGTATGTCTACAATCTACTCATCTGTTGATATGTGATAGAGTTTAACAATGCCTCTTTGCACAATGTCTCAAATAAAGTGATATCGAATCTCTATGTGCTTCGACTTGTCATGAAACACGGATTGTCTACCAGACGGATCCTACTCATTTTGTTGCAATGTATTACTATAGTATCTAGGGGCTGCTCAAATAGCTCTCCAAAGAGATTCCTCAACCAAACTACTTCGCAACTAGCCATGTTAGCGACAATGTATTCTAGTCCGCCAGTGCTCAATGCTACAGACGTCTGTCTCCCACTCATCCAGGATATCATGGCAGATCCAAGACTAAAACAACATCCAAATGTACTCTTCCTGTCGATAACATTTCCTACCCAGTCAACATCGGTAGATCCATGAAGTCGAACATCTCCGATAGAATATCTCAGACCAAGTGTGATCGACCCTTGCAAATATCTCAATACGTGTTTGGAAGCGATCCAGTGTGCATGGAGAGGCTCGGTCATGAATTGACTCAATTTGTTTACTGCATAGTATATGTCTAGACAGGTGTTTACAAGGAACATCAGAGCCCCAATCACTTGTCTATACTCGGATGGATTTGCCAAATCAGGTCCTGTAGCTTCTCCACATAACTTCTTGAAGTTCATTTCCGTCGGTGTAGCCATGGATTTGCATTCAGTCATTCCAAATCTTTCCAGCAACTTCACAATGTATTTTCCTTGTGAAAGGAAAATCTCACCAAGCCTTAGCCACACCTCAAGACCTGGAAATTAGTGCATGAGACCAAGGTCCTTCATCTCGAATTCAGAGGCTAGTTCCCTCTTACACTCGATCATCAGAGGCTCACTACTTGTTAAGAATAGATCGTCAACATATAAAACCAAAATCAATGGCATACCTTGGAGGCTTGGACTACCTTGAAGTAGAGGTTGGGATTGACATTGCTTCTTGTGAATCCCAGCTTCATTAAATAATTGTCAATGCATGCATACCAAGCTCAGGGAGCTTGCTTCAAACCATACAATGTCTTCTTAAACCTGAAAACATGTGTTCTTTGATCTTCCACTTCAAATCCCTATGGTTTTTCAACATATACCTCTTCCTGTAACATGCCATGAAGGAATGCGGCCTTTACGTCCATCTGATGAAGAGTCCATCCTTGACTAGCAGCAAGGGCAACTACGGAACGGATGGTTGTATATTGAGCCATAGGAGCAAATATGTCATCATAATCTTCTCTCTTTCTATGAGAAACCTCAAGCCACAAACCTTGCCTTATATTTTTCAATGCTACCATCAACTCCATGCTTGATCTTGAACAACCATTTTGACATCACCACAAATTTTCCCTTCAGTCTTGGCACAACATCCCATACATCATTTTTCACAATCGATTCATTATTCCTCGACCGTAGCATCCTTCCAAAAGTGATCTTTTACAACTTCTTCGAATGAGGAAGGTTCGGCTTGAATCATAGTGCTCATGGCTGCAACATATCCCTAATGCCTGCAAGTTTGTTTCCATTGTCTAAATGATCTTCGAATGGGCACACGTTTCTCAGCGTCCTGCAGAGTGTCACGAAGCCAAAGTGGTGTCTTCCTAAAAGGAGGATCACTTGGAGGAGTATCTAAGGGATCCATAGGCTCCATGGGATCATCAACAATATCAAATTCGAACTCAGGTATGGAAGGACTATCTAGAATATCCCTGTCATCATTCTTCTTCTCGGAAGGAGGAGGCAGAGGAAGGTCTCTTGCTTTTCCAAGCGCTGCATCTTCATTGAATGTTACATCCCTACTAATTTCAACCTTTCTTTGACTAGGAATATAGATTCTATATGCTTTAGAATTTTCACAATAACCCACAAATGTACATTTTCTTTCTGTAGCTTCCAACTTGTTCCTTTTGTCCTTCGGCACATGAAAATATATGGAGCATCCAAATACGCGAAGATGGCTAATATCGGGGTTGACACTTGTGAATATTTCTTCGGGGGCCTTGTTTTATAATGCTTAATGAGGCACCCTGTTTTGAACATATACAACAGTATGTGTGGCTTCTCCCCAGAGGAATTTTGGCACCTTTTGATCATGGAGCATGGCATGGGCATCTTCTAATATAGACCTGCTCTTCCTTTTAGCTAGGCCATTTTGTTAGGCAGTATATGCCACAGTTGTTTTCTTCTTGATTCCTTCCTTCTTGCAAAAGTCAATGAACTCATTTGACATGTATTCTCCTCCATTATCAGCCCTCAATATTTTGATTTTTTGCCCTGTTAGATTTTCAACCAATGCTTTGAACTCTTTGAAGGTTTCAAAGGCTTCGTCTTTGTGCTTCAAATGAGTATCCATGTCTTTCTTGAATAGTCATCGATGAAGGTGATGTAGTAGAGGTATACTCTAATAGAGTGTACACGCATCGGATCACATATATCTGAATGAATGAGATGGAGAATGTCATATGATACATTCTCACTAGAGGGGAATGGTCCCCTTGTTTTCTTTCCACTCGCGCAACCTGGACAAACTCCACCATGATGTGCTTGAACATCAGGAATACTTGAGACCAATTTCTTCAATTTTAGAAGAGCACTATAGTGTAGATGAACCAGTCTGCGGTGCTATAACTCGCTCAGATGATTGGTATTATGAATCAATGTCAGAAGTGTTGATTTGGGGTAGCATCAGATGTGCTCTAAGCCAAACATTTTGCAAAGAGGCTTGGGCACAGGTGTTCCAAAGAACCTACAAAGTGTTTTGGGAAATTCCACCCAAAATTGATTTTATTAAAATAATTAATATTTTTAATGGGGTTCTTAGGTCTAAACTTAGGAAAATTAAAATATTAATGGGTATTACTCTAATCACGGGTGAAACTTCTAGAAAAATCCATGGATCAAGACAAAACGATCTAAGCCTTTGATTAAGATTTAATCTAGGTCATTGGTTGTCCAACAGGAATATATAAGAAGGGGCTCGAGGGTCATTTGGAAAACACAGAGCGATTGAAAAATCGATTTTCTGAAGTGAGAAGTTCTAATGAGGAAAATGTGAAAATTTTATCACTGCAACAACTAATTTACTTTACCTACATATTTTCAAATAAGCTATTTATGAACAGATATCACACCATAATACATAAACAAACACATGCACAAGAATCAATGCATCGACACAAATATTTTGGACAACAGTCCTCGGAAAAACCCAATGTGGGAAAGCGGTGCAGTAAGGGAGGATTTTATTATTTAGCAATTCTTCAGTACAACAGAGTGCCAAACTGGCTTACCCAACAGAGAGAAAAATTCTCCAGCACTACTCCCAATCTCAGTGTCAACTTCATTGACCACTACGTAGCTCCCAAACACTATGTGTCAACCCCTGCCTCTCTGCGTTACCCACACAGGCCCTCCAGCGACTGCGTAGTCTGTTGTTGCCTATGCGTCTCCCCGAGAGGCTTTGCGTTTGCCTCTCCAACCTCTGTGCTGGTCTTCTGGTGCTGCTCCCGACTATTTGTTCCATACTTGTTGCCTCTCAACTGACCCTCAAGCTTCTTCTTATACTTTTCTCTATGGTCCATCAACGATTGAGATTAAATCTCTAATCAATGGTTAAGATTAGATTTGGCTTGATCCATGACTTTTGGACCCTTCTAACCCAGTTTTATATTAATACCCATTAATATTTTATTTTTCCTAAGTTTAGACTTAGGAACTCCATTAAAATATTATTTATTTTAATATCTCCCAAACTGGTTAGAATCTGCCCAAACCATTTCTGGGTCTTGGATATTTCATGTGCTTTAGCCTCTCTACCAATTTTCATGGCTAGAGCACATCCGATGATACCCCAAATCAACACTCACTCTTAGCGAGAACTGTGCTCTAGTAATACTCCTCACTAAGTATCACCCTGATCATCCAGCATTGGTCCCTATACTAATGCTAGGCCTCCCTACCCAACATCTTCTGCACTATTGCATCATGTACTGTTGCCCATGGTCCTACCACTGCCACTGTTACAACTGTACGACAACTCCCTCTGCATCAGTGCCGCTGCTGGTCCTTTCTTCCAACGCTTCATCTATACTGCAACTCCCTCTGCCACGTTGCACCATGCTACTACTGACTACTATTGCGCTGCAACATCACCCACATTTCTGCTACTGAAATGGATTCTTTATCATCCCTGTTGTCGCACATAATGTCTTGGCACCACAACAACGCTCAAATCGGGGACTATCACCCTGATCCCCAATCTCTCAGTTTAAGTTGTCTCCCTACAGCAGGCTAAGGGGGGTAGACCCTATGGAAAAATGGAATGAAAAAGAACTAATTGGGAACCAACCAGTTCGGGAGACACAGTGAGGCGATCAAGTACTTGATTAAGATTTAGAAAGACTTAAGATTTGATTAGATTTTAAACGATTGATACCAGTGCCTTATGGAGTCAACGATCTTGCTAGGGAAATTAAAACGAAGTAATCGATTAGCGACTGCTGCTTAGATGAATGACTATCTTGTATGAAATGCACTAGACGATGGGATGATATTAGACTCGAGTATGGGAAAACACTTGCATCGCAAAATCTCTCAATCACCAAAACAATCTGTTCGCTTTATTAGATGAAGACTCAAAATTAAACTTCTGAAGATATTACAATTAGAACACAAGCTTAATTCAAATCTTTCTGATACAATTATATGTCAAAGAGAACAAAACTTCTTTGCAATTTGATATCAATGTCAGCATAATTTCACAAATATTTAGCTTAGGAAATAGAGATATGCAATCTATTGTAATTCCATGACAAAATTCCTTAACAATCGCTTGAAAATATTTGCAAAATGTCTAACATGTAACGAGCATTAAATAATTCAAGCAATGACGATAGATTTTAATAGATGCAAGATATTCAACGGATGCACAATGTTCTAGCAATTAAATTTCAAGAGATCCAAATACTTTAAACAACCACAAAATTTAAATGCTAACCAATTTTGATCTTAGAATTAGAAGATGTATGCTTAGTGACCCAAATCTAGGAAAATTTACCACTTTTCTATAGTTAATCTTTAGATATAAAAAAAAATTCAAGCTTGTTTAACTATAGAGAAATGAATGTTAATACCACAAAAGTTTTCTTTAGATTTTACCCTTAGCACAAAAGACACGAAGAAGGAATTTTCAAATTGACGAGTTAATTAGCGCTTAGGAAAACTTCTTGATGTGCTAAGTTTTATGAAGCAAGACTTAAAGCGGTAAATGATCAATCAAGACTTTATGAATGTGACCAAAGTAAAACAAATCAAAATGATTTAGTAATTTTTTAAATTTTTTTATGGGTCAGAGGCCACATAAAAAAATTTAAAATCTTTAAATGTAAAAGTTTTACTTTTGATTAAAAAAAAAATAGACCGTCTCAAAGTCACATGTAAAAATGAAGCCTTTTTTATTTTTAGGATTTTTTAGAGATTTTAAAAAAATTTAGATTTAGATTTTTATAATTAAAAAAAAATCAAAATCAAAACCATAAAAAAAGAAAGCAAAAGTAAATTCAAAATGAAAAGAAAAATCAAAATTATTTGTTTGTTTATATTTTGGATTTAAAAAAAAAATGAAAGTCAAAATAAATCAAAACTAAAAGTAAATCATAAAATGAAACTACATTAAACCTATCTAAACCAACCTAACACACAAGCACAGACGAAAAAGAAAGGGAAATCGCGATTCTTTGTTTTTGTGAGTGCAGGTCGACGGCAAGAAAGGGTTCGATGGCAGCCGCAGACAAAAGAGATGGGGTTTGTAATGGACGAGGGCAAATGGAAAGCGATGAGAAGCGAGCAGGGAATACGCTGCAGGTTGGAGCAACATGTGAAGAAGCAGGTCGACGGAGGGATGATCGATTTCGAGGGTCGATAGCAGCGACGAAAGGATGCGGGAAGAGCAGTTGGAGAAAGCAACACGTAGGAGGAGAAAAACCGCAGAGAGGAGAGGGTAGCGAGGGTTTAGGGAGATGGAGGCGATAAATGCAAAATGCGCAAGTCAAAGAGCCAGTGAAAGGAGAAAGCAGAGGCTCGATGGAGAAGAGGCAGCGCTGGAATGGAATGACGCAGGAGGGAATATGGCTGCAACGAGAGGGATCCGCTAGTTTGAGGGCTGGTGGAAGCACGCAGGTGCAAGATAGAGCTATAGCAATGGGCTTGGCTGTGGATTTGTAGGTTAGGAACTCGAAAAAACTTGCTAATGGTAGCAGTTTTTTTCGAAAATCTCTTAAAGAAGAGGAAAAACTCAGCAAGAATAATACCAAGGCACTAAAACAAATCCGAAAATCTTCTGTTAAAAACCCCAGGCAACAGAAACGATTTCAAAACGATTTCGAAAGCCTCAAGAAGATAGCCCAAACTCCAAACAACCCAGAAAAAACGAATTGCACACTTGTACTTCAGATTTATCAATGACACCCTCGTAAGATTATTTCGAAATTTAAAATATTTGAAAACCCTTGGAATGCAAAATAATGCCCTTGCAAAAGCTGGTTTTGAGGCCAGATATTACCCTCTACGGCTTAGATCTGGTTTCAAAATCAAACTTCACCTTCAGATCTGCAACCTATACCTGAAAACACAAACACCCAGAACCTGACTATACAGAAATAAATGAAACCCCAAAAACCCAAGTCAGAAAAATAAAAAAAATTTACAAATCTATGCACAAGAAAAGCACATCTATCAAATCTGGCGAGTGTGAGTCCAACCCACTCCCAGATCTGATAATCTAAGCCTCTTAAAAGCCAGATTTATCAATTTAGCACAGAAAACTTTTTGAAATTTTAAATTTAAATGGAGGTGCTTCGCCGAAAACCCTTCATGCATCATCAATAAAAAATCTTATGATAAGCCCAAGATTAAATCACGCTGGGCTATTCAGAAATACGAATCGAGAGTTGGCTAGTCTATCTGAAAACTTCCCCGAATGCCCGATGATCTAAAAAATCAAGAATTTCCTGCATAACTCAATTTAAACATCAACATAAAGCAAGAAAACGATAATAAAATTCAGACTTAATAGAGATACCTGCTATTATATTCAAAACTTAAATTACCATTCAAACCCTAGCAACTGAGCAAGAAACCTGTACTCAAATCACTCTTCAGAAAGCTATCATCAATGGCTAAAACGAAATCTATGCATGAAAATGACACATCTTACAGTATTTCCACGAAGAGTAACACCAACAGAAACTAACCCCAAAATCTTTCTTTATTGCTCATAAAAAAGATTACAAGAGAGCTTTCACTTAGCACACGACTCAAAGATCGTATCGATCAACTGACAAATGACCTCCTATTTAAAGATAAATCTTCCAACAGCTAATTCGAGTGATCCTTGTCAAAGCAATTCGACCATCGATGAGAATTAAAATTTCTTTTAATCTCATCTGTCGAATATTAAATTCTTGAAGAAATTCAAATGTTTCAATCAAATGCTTTTAATTAACTCAAAAATAAAAATTTTGAGTTAATTTCCTCAAAAATTTGACTTTAACTTAAACCCCAAAGACCAAAGGCTTAAAATTTAGCAAAATAATTGATTTACCTTAGTCCAGGGACCTTTTAAAATTTGAATTTTAAGGACCCACGAATTTTGCCTTTGGAATACTTAAATTTACCTAGGACCTATAATTAATTAAATTTTTGGCTTAGGATTTTAATTTAATTTTTTGCTAGAAAATTTAATTAATTAACCTATGAGATGATAAATTATTTTTCCAACCCTCAAGACACTTTACATCATCATTTTCATATCTTTTACATCACAAGGGGGAAAACCCATTTAAAATAGACCCTCATAGACTATCTATTTCTGCGACACAAATATAATCCAGCAGACTAAGCAATTTGTAATAAAATAACCTAACCAAATAGTTAGGATTATTCCCAAATCACTCTTACATAGACTCGATCTATAACACTAGGACTCGCCTAAGATCCCAGTGACAAAATTCATTCCGGCTTTGGGGTAAGGCTGAAGGAAAACTCTGTCGACCATCCAAGAATGGATCGGTAAGACAAAAAACCTCTCAGAATGTAGATCGTCACCAGAAAAATAGGTTTATCTAGGCAATTACATACATGACACAGATCTGCTGAGATTATTTACATCATATACATACAGAATGGGTTTACATTATAACATGACAATCAGGTTGATGATGAAAACTGGACGGCACGGACACATCGATCAAGCGCAATCCCTTTTGCGAAGAAAAAGTGTGTACTGCTATGGGTCGTTGACACGTAGTGGTCAACATCTGGCTCTACTTGGGAACACGTTGTTGCACTCTAGGAATGTGAGAATCCAGAATTCGCATCCACGCAACACACAATATAGCATAAGTAGCGTCCATTCAAAAATCATCATATAACATTAAGCACATGAAATATATAAGCTCTTCATTTATTAACTATCTAGTAACACGAAAAGTAAATCTAATCCTAAAACAGAAATGAAATGCTAAAAGGGCAAGGTGTAGGGTTAGAAATACAATACAAAGGATGCCCCACGGCATCAGATGTCATCTTTGAAGAATAGCTTGAGCATTTGGCCATTCACAGGTAAGTCAAGTGGTTCACCATCCAATCTGCTCAAGTGGAATGAATTTGGCCCAACAATGTCTCGGATAATGTATGGTCCCAACCACAAACTATCAAATTTCTTATGTTTTCCTAGTTTTTCATTCTTGCAATCCCAAAAGAGTACCATATCTCCAACCTGCAAAGATCTAGATCGAAATGATTTATCAAAGCTTTTTTTAATGTTAGATTGTCTTTTACATATATTATCAAAAGCTATCCTACGAGTTTCATCCAACTCCACAATCTGATCAATTCTATTTTGAACAACATCTTTATTAGTAGAAAAAATCTGAAGGAGTTGATAAGCTGGCAATTTCAGGTGCACAGGTAAAGTTATATCCAAGCCATAAACTAATTCAAAGGGAATTTTACTATTAGCTTTCTTTTTAGTAATCCTATCTATGCATAAAGCATACTTGATTTTGCTATTCCAAGATCGCTTATTATCTCCTACTATCTTCTTGATAATGGTTATGAGATTTTTATTACTTGATTCAGCAAGTCCATTACCTTCAGGATAATAATTTGATGAATGAGATAAGACAATGCCATAATTGAAACAAACAGATGAAAATTCTGAAGAACTAAAAGCCTTGGCATTATCAGTAGTGATCTTAGCAGGGACACCAAATCTAGTAATGATATTATTTTCAATGAAATCCATAAATGACCTTTTCAGTAGCATTCTTAGCAGGGATGGCCTCAACCCATTTAGTGAAATAATCGGTAGCAATGAAAATCCATGAGTAGATCCATGAGTAGCCATTTCTAGAATTTTCATGAAACTTCCCAATGAAGTCCAGACGCCAATGCTAAAAAGGTGCCTCCACAACCACAAGTTGTAAGGGCAAGGCAACAAGCTTCTGTGTCCTAGTGAACAGTTGGCAGGCTTGACAAATTCTAACAAAATTATGCACATAAAAAAAAATCGAAGGCTAATAATAACCAACTCTTAGAATTTTGTGGGCAGTAGTTCTATCAGTGTAATGCCCACCACAAAATCTCGAACGAAACTCAGAAATTAACTTCTTGGACTCAATTTCATCAACACACCTAAGTATTATGCCCTTAGGATTTCCTCATCCAAGGCCATCCTTCATGAGGCAATACTTAGTGTCTTTTAATCTAAGAGCCTTTCTCTTATGAGCGACTAAATGGTTAGGACATGTAAGATTTAACAAGTAATAAATAATGTCCTTGTACCACTCATGCTCTCCTAATCTTTGCAGCTCATGTGAAGATGAATCGTTAAGACAAATCAAACCAATAGCTTTCTCATTACCTTCGGTCATCATTTGCGCCAAGCCTTGGCCTTTGACTAGCTTGGTGGGTATAATCTCTAAATCATATTCTTGTATTTTAGTAACCCACCTAGCACGCATCCTTAAGTAATCAGTTTGAGTTAATATATCTTTAACAGCAGAATGTCGGACAAAAGCAATGATTTTGGAATAACCCACATAAGTTCTGAAATGCTTAAGAGATTTGACTAAGGCATAAGCTTGCTTTTCCATGATATTGTACTTTAATTCAGAATTCTGAAGCACTCTACTCATGAAAGCAATAGGCTGCTCGTGACCATCCTTATTTTTCTGTAATAAGACACTAGCAATGGTATCTTCAGAAGCGAAAGAGAAAATCATGAAATCCTTAGAGTAATCAAGACTAACTAAAACAGGGGCTTTTGCAATAGCACCTTTGATTTCTTGAAAATCCTTTTTGCCATCTTCTTTCCATACAAATTTTACATCTTTTTTCAGAAGACTTTGAATAGGCTTAGCTATTTCCATGTAATTTAGAATAAATATTCTAAGAAAATTTGTCCTTCCAAGAAAAGACTGAAGGGATTTAAGATTATGGGGGAGATGAATCTTTTGGATTGCCTCAACTCTTTTAGGATCAATCTTGATCCCATCTTTAGAAATGATGTGACCAAACAATTTCCCTTCAATTATTCCAAAAACAGACTTTTCCAGATTTAAAGAAATCCCATATTCTCTACATTTATCAAAAACTTGCCTAAGATGACTTATATGACTAATACCATCTTTAGAAAAAATAGTAAGGTCATCCTGATAAATTTCGATAAACTTTCAAATTAAACCCTTGAAGGCATAATCCATAGCCCTTTGAAACGTAGCCCCAACATTGGTTAATCCTAACGACATTCTAATATATTTGAAAGTACCCCATGGTGTGGTGAATGTAGTTTTGTGACGATCCTCTTTCTTAACCCATACCAAATTATATCCAAAAAAAACCATCTAGCAATGACATCATAACAAAACCAGTTACTCTTTGCAACATAGTCTCCATGTTTATCAAAGGATAATTATCTTTCTTACATGCTAGATTAAGGTCGAAAATCGACACGAAGTCTAATAGTACCATTCTTTTTTCTAACAATCACTAGGTTGGAACACCATGTTGAATGCCTCGTTTGAGCAATAATTCCTGCTGCAAGCATTTTTGAAAGATCTTTTTGAACCAAAGGGGCTAACTTAGGATTTATTTGTCTAAGCTTTTGACGAAAGGGTTTAGCATTTTCATCTTTGAAGGTGATAGTGTGCTCCATGACATCTTCCCTATAACATTTTAATTCATCATAAGAAAATGCTAAATCATCTCGATATTCACAAAGTAAATTGGTTAATTTTTTCCTTTCTTCATCATTTGCACCCTTACCAGTTTTGATAATCTTTGGATCCCTAGAGGTACCAATGTCTACCTCGATGAATTTGCCTGGATCCATTTTATTTTCCTCTTTCATCTTTGTGGCTGTCAGGCCAGGAGTAACTCCAGAAAACTAATTCGTTTATTCATTTAGCCAGCTATCTATTATATACATGAATGTGATTGTTCAGTTCATCTTCTCGATGACTGTTCACATTCAATTCCCCCAATCACTGAGGATTAGGTGTCAACATTCTCCCCCTTAATCTGAAGGGATGTTGGTGAGTCCAAGCATCGTTCTGAATCTTTCAAGCTTTTCTCTTCCAAGGGCTTTGGTGAAGATGTCTGCAACTTGCTCATTTGTGGAACAATGGCGGAGACGAATTGTTTTGGCCTCAACATGATGTCGGATCAGATGATATTTAGTATTGATGTGCTTTGTACGATCATGGAACTTTGGGTTCTTGGCCAACTTTATTGCAGAGGTGTTGTAAATCATGAGTGGAGTTGATTGTACTTGTTTTACCTGCAAATCTTCAAGAATTTTTCTGAGCCACACAATTTATTTCGTTGCTTCAGCTGCTGCCACGTATTCTGCTTCTGTTGTGGAATCTGCTGGAACTGATTGTTTGCGTGATCTCCAAGAGACAGCTCCTGATCCAAGAATCATAGCATATCCTGAAGTAGATACTCCAGTTTCTTTGTCTCCATCGAAGTCTGATCAGAGTATCCAATCAAGCTGAAGTCGTCCACCTGTGTATACTTGATTCCAAGGTCTTGAGTTCCCTTCAAGTACCTTAGAACTCTTTTTGCAGCTGACCAATGTCCCTCACAAGGCTTTTGCATAAACCTGGAGAGGATTCCAACAACAAATGAAATGTCTGGTCTAGTAGTAGTGAGATAGATGAGACTTCCTACAAGCTGTATGTACTTTGTTGCATTCTCAAATTCCTTTCCTTCAATAGATGTGAGCTTTAAGTTTTGTTCCATTGGAGTAGAAAGAGGATTGCACTCTATCATGCCAAATCTGTTTAACAAATCTCCAATGTATTTCTTTGAGAAAGAAATATGGATTTTGGATGTTGGGTTACTTCAATGCCAAGATAGTAATGAACATAGCCCAAATCAGTCATTTCAAAAGTTTTTCCTAATTCTTTCTTTATGGATACAATATAACTTTCATTGTTCCCTGTCATTAAAAGATCTCTCATTATACCCTACAAGATATTAACTGTTTTGCCAACTTCTTGACAAATAAAGTTGCATCATCAAGATCAAAATGATTGAAGTTGAGTTTCAGAAGATGCTCAGTTAGCTTTTCATACCAGGGTCGTGGTGCTTGTTTGAGGCCATACAAGGACTTCACAAGTTTGCATACTTTATGTTCATGTCCTTTCACAGCAAATCCTTCAGGCTGGGACATAAAAAATTTTTCTTTTAGATCTCCATTCAAGAAGGCAATTTTCACATCCATTTGATGGACTTTCCAACCGTTCTGAGCTGCTAGTGCAAAGAGTGTCCGGATGGTGGCCATTTTTGCTGTGGGAGAAAAAGTTTCCTCATAATCGACCCCTTCCTTCTGTGCAAAACCTTTTGCCACAAGCCTAGCTTTGTGCTTGTCAAGTGAGCCATCAGCTTTGTACTTGTTCTTGTAGACCCACTTGCAGCCAATTGGTTTGGTTCCAAATGGAGGATCAACCAGCTTCCAAGTGTCCTTCTTTATGAGGGCATCATACTCCTTTTGCATTGCTTCTTTCCATGCATCATGAGAAGCAGCTTCTTTAAAGGAAGTTGGTTCAAAATCTGTAGACAAGTTCAATTCACAATCATAAGAAACATCCATATCAACAGGTGAATTAGAGTCATCTACATCACCTCCATTTTGTCGATTTGCATTTCTGGTTCCTATTTTTCCTATTTCATCAGGATGAACACTTTCAAGTGTCTTTGTCAGCCACTTTGGGGGACCTTTCTGAGATGGTCCAGGCTCCTCTGTTGATTGAGTTGGGAGTGAATCAAGATTGAGTCTCCCAATTCTATCAATTACATCACTTAAAGCATCATCCGTTGTTGGAGTTTCGTCGGGGGACAGTATTCTTCAAAAGAAGATTCCACATGTTGATCTAGTATAGGAATCCCCCCTTCAAGATGTGGAATCTGATTTTCAAATTCTTGAAATGATTCATTTTTGCGAATCTATCCAAGCGATCAAGTTGCCGCTCAACAACATTGTCAGATTTGGATGATTCAAGAAAAATTACATCTCTAGATATAACAAACTTTTTATTTTCTTCATCATAGAGGCGGAATGCTTTGGAGGTATTTGAATACCCCAGGAAGATACACTTACGACTTCCAAGACCAAGTTTGTTTCTATGTACCTTTGGTATCAAAGCATAACAGGTGGAATCAAAGATCCTGAGATGTTTTACCGAAGGAACATCTCCATACCACAATTCCTAAGGAGTCTTGATTCTTATAGCATTAGATGGACATCTATTCTTTATATATGCAACACATAGAACAGCATCAGCCCAAAATATTATCCTTACATTTTTGAAGAAGAGCATGGATCGTACCATATTCAAGATTGTTCTATTCATTCTTTCAGCTACACCATTCTGTTGGGGAATATAAGGCACAGTTGTTTGATGTTTAATCCCATGTTGGCGAAGATAGTGTTCAAATTCATTTGATGTATATTCTTTTCCATTATCAGTGCGAATAGACCCAATATGAGATGATTGTGCATCATTTTCAATCCATTTTTGAAAATTCTTGAATGTTTGAAAAGCATCAGATTTGTTCTTCAATAAATAAACCCAACACATTCTGGTGTAGTCATCAATAAATGTCATGATATATTTATTTCCATTTGCAAAAGAAACAGGCATTGGACCACATAAATCTGAATGAATAAGTTCAAGCTTCCTATGTGCTCTTGAATGTGAATCATGAAAAGACTGTTTGCTATGCTTTCCTAGAATGCAAGCATCACATTGCTTAAGTTTTCTAGGAATTGTAGGCAAATCAGCAACACCATTTTTCTTCAATAAGCGGAGACTGTCATAGTTTAAATGTCCAAATCTAGCATGCCATAATAAACTTGATGGAAGTGTACCTTCTTCATGATGAGAAATATATGAGAAATGTTGTGCATGAGCAGATGTTCCTTGCAGTTTGAAAAGTCTTTCTTCTTCTATTCCCCTCATGACAAGTGAGTGATCAGATGCTTTTCTTACCTCAAGCTTGCCATCAAACATATGAATGGAGTGACCTTGCTGGCGGATGTGGACCAAGGACAGCAAGTTTCTCTTGAGTTGTGGGAGATATAAAACATGATCAAGAAGAAAGTCTGAAAGACTAGGCAGTTTAAGCCTGATTGTGCCAAGCTCCGATGGCTTGATTTTTGACTGATCTGCAAAGTATACTACTCCATCAACATTGTCAGTGAAATCTTCAAAAAAATCTTTTCTATGATTCATGTGACAAGTTGCTCCTGAATCAAGTAGCCAATCATTTTTCCAGGAAGCAAGTGAAGTGTTAAACAAATCTTCATTTACTCCAATGTTACATTGTGCCTCAACATAGTGAGGATTCAGGTGCTTTACCTTTGTCTGTATCATCATTTTTACCTTTCTGTTGGTT